>JAVSBS010011850.1:17504-37414 GCA_033124195.1 Coracias cyanogaster | reverse complement strand
TCCCCTCTGAGGCTTCTCTGGTGCAGCTCAGCAGCCCCAGGGCTCTCAGCCTTTCCTCAGCACAGAGATGCTCCAGTCCCCTCAGCATCTTTGTAGCCTCTGCTGGACTCTCTCTAGTCGTTCCTTATCTTTCTTGAACTGGGGAGCCCAGCACTGGACCCAGTACTCCAGAGGTGGCCTCACTGGGGCAGAGTAGAGTGGGAGAAGAACCTCCCTTGATCTGCTGTCCACACTCTTCTTCATGCAGCTCAGGAGACCATTTGCCTTTTTGGTCCCAAGGGCACGTTGCTGGCTCACGCTGAACTTGTCCTCCCGGACTCTAAGGTTCTTCTCCGCAGAGCGGCTCCCCAGTGGGTCAACCCCTCCCCTGTACTGGTGCAGGGGGTTGTTCCTCCCCAGATGCAGGACCCTACACTTGCCCTTGTTCAAACTTCATGAGGTTCCTCTCTGCCCAACTCTCCAGCCTGTCCAAATCTCTCTGAAAAAATATATTGATATTAAAACTGAAAGCTTGGGAGATAACTGCTCATCTTTTGAGCTATTGAATTTGCTGAAGCAGTTTCAGTGTGCTGTAAAACACTTCCTGTATCATAGGTATCTTCAGCCTCCAGGAACTTGGATTCAGTGCACTTTAGAATCAAGAGAGCTTCTTGCTTTGTGTCTTAAAAAAATTAAAGCTTCACTGAGCAAGGTGAGTGGCTGATCCTCTGGTTTTGTAGCGTGTCCATTGGTATTGCATAAAGTGAAGTCCAGGGTTAGATCCCTCCAGAGCAGATGTTTGTACTTGCGTAGAGCTTATCAAGTCATTGATATTAAAATGTGGGGAATGACAGTCTGATCTCGAATAACTCTTGATTTTTGGAGGATTCATAAGGACGGGCTCTAACAAAGAATTTCCAGGCACACCGAGGAGACTCTTGCGGTGCTCTTCTGTGAGTTCAGGGTATTCCGTGGAGGGCACAATTCTTTCTGTATAGACAGGAGTTGAGCATCATTAATCGAAGGAAGCCACCGTGTTTCTAATGCACCTTAATATCGTAATTTACTTTTTACACCCTTTAAAAATGCTTTATACAATTCTCGTTCTGGGTGGTTTATGGTGATATGAAAGAGGGTTGCAGGGGTTGATGTATAGATTAAATTGAAAGTGACGTGTTTAAGTTGAATAAATTATCTCTTGGGTTGGCAATCTTATCAGAGCAAAAAATCTGAGGTAGTGGTTGAGATAAAAAAATAGTTTTGTTACTGTGGTTGTCAGTGTTTAAATTAAATTGCCTTAGGGAGCTTTTGGCTATTGGGTTAATACTTTAAATATATGAAATGCTTGCTGCAGTAAATTTCTATGTATTCACGGGGTTTGGTGTAATGATACATGTTTTAAATGAATGTTACCGCTTCCTGGCGTGGTTGAGGACCAATGAACTACACCATAAGCGTGTGTTTTGTGGTAGGTAGGTGCGTGATTTTAACACCCGTATGAAGCTGAGTTCTTGCTCTTCCTCCTGGCAGGTCCGGCTGATCGACGCAGGCTTCATTTGGACCGAACCACATTCCAAGAGGCTGAAGCTGAAGTTGACTGTGCAGAAAGAGGTAACTGGAGTACAGTATATTCTGCACGTGGATTTTAAAAAGCTTTTAATATCTAAAATGTAAATAAGAGAAAACTAAACTGTTCTCTGACTTATCTGGAAAGAATATTGAACTTTTTAAAAATTTTGTTTTGCAGGTGATAAACGGAGCAGTTCTTCAGCAAGTATTTGTGGTGGAATATATAGTTCAGTCCCAAATGTGTGAAGACTGTCATAGGATTGAAGCGAAGGATTTCTGGAAAGCTGTAGTGCAAGTCAGGCAAAAGGTAGAGGCAAACTGAATTTCCATTTGTCTGTGGTAATCAGGCGGCCAAATTTCAGATGAATTTTTGATTTTTCCCCAGAAAAGATGTGCTCACTCTTGCACGCTGCTACAGTAATACATTTTGTGGTCACACTGGGTTTTTTTCTCTTACTGATCTTAGTTTAGAAAAACTTCTTTCTGCTGTCCAATATTATTAGTATAATAATTAAAATAGATGCCTGGCAGAAGGATCTTTTGTGAATTACTAACTGGTCTTCTGTATTTTAAGGCAATGTTAGAAACAGTGGCACAGATTGTATATAAACCTTTAAATCTTTAAAGAAAACGGTATTTAGGGACCGATGACACAAAAATGAGAAACAGAAGCTTCAAATAATTTGGTATAGATAGAGGACACCTCTGAAATCTTTTTGGTTCCTTGGAATTTGGACTCCTCTAGATGATCTCTTCCTCTAAATGTTTGTTCTTCAGAGGTACTGCATTTGCACAGTTCTTAAATGACCTTGATCATTTAATTTTTGTTTGGTTTTAGACTCTGCACAAGAAGACTTTCTACTATTTGGAGCAGCTGATTTTAAAGCACAGGCTTCACCAAAATACCCTTCGGATCAAAGAAATCCATGGTAAGTGGGATGGCTCGTTAGGGTTGACTCAGAGGAGACCAACCTGGTTTGTATTGGAAGAGTGCTCGCAGTAGTAGCTGTGTACAGATTGCGTAGCCAATATATTGTATTTGAAAAAAAACCCCGCAGTACTTAAAATAGACATGCTCATCGAGCTTGCTTTTCTTTCAGATGGCCTCGATTTTTATTATTCTTCAAAGCAACAGGCCCAGAAAATGGTAGACTTTCTTCAGTGTACAGTTCCATCAAGGTACATCGTTCACGTTTATTGCCTTGAATAATTAAAAGCTTTGGGGAAATGTCTTTTATCCTTCATTTTTAAAGGATTTTGTAAGGAAGTGTAAGGAACCTTGTACTCCAGTTAAAACAGACAAAATCCCTTCTATGGAAGTGCCGTGTTTTCCACATAGCCATTGTAAAACCAACCTTCCTGTGTGTTTTTGTTCCCTTAATTCTCTATTTTTAGTTCCTAGCTGTATACTGCTATTATTGCACTTTGTGCTGATTATCTCCTCTGTCGGGTAATGTCCTTCTTGCTGCCTCAAGGCTCTGGTTTTACGTTTTACAGATCAAAATCATCCCAACGTTTGATCTCGCATGATATTCACAGTAACGTCTACAATTACAAAAGTACTTTCTCCGTGGAAATTGTTCCGATATGCAAGGTAGCTTCACTCTATTTCGTCGTCAGGGTATTGTATGAAGTTTGAGTTGGGTTTGGTGATGGAGATGTGATTTGTTGTGTATTTGGGGGGACGAGGAGGGGTCTGCTCCCCACGAAGCACGAGGAGTGCAGATAGCAGCGATCTGGAGAAAGCTATTGGCTGGAGAGCTGAGAATGTAAAGTTTAAAAATCCATTTCAGATTTCTCTAAAGACTTGATTGAAAGTGAAGGAAATATTTCCTCTTTGCCTGCAGGACAACGTTGTATGTCTGTCGCCCAAGCTGGCGCAGAGTCTTGGTAACATGAGCCAGATCTGTGTGTGCATTCGAGTGACAAGCACCATCCACCTCATCGATCCCAGCACCCTGCAGAGTAAGTCACAGGTTCTTCCTTGAGCTATTGGTGCATCTGAGTTTTGTGCTGACACAGTTCTTTTTGTTTTCATGAAATCCTGTATTTTTAGGCCTTAATGTCGTACATTTATTGTCACTGACGTAAAAATGTGGTAGTGAAGTAAGACAAAGCTTGATTGCTGTAGTGTCTTACGCAAGATGTGCAGGGACAGTGTTAAGTTCATGGATATTCTAGGCTAAGCACTGACATTTCTTAGGTCTATTCCTCTAAAACGAGATGGCATCAAGTTTTTCTGTGGATTATGATTCTGGCAGTTTCGATGCCAGCAGCACTGTGCTTTGATTGGTGTTTACTGGTAAACTCTACCAGTAGAGTACCTCCGGTGAGGACACATGTAAGAGAATGGTTCTTCTGAGTAAAAAGGTCTGTGCTTTAGACACGTGACGTGATCTGCTGTCACAGAGGGACTGTTTCTGTCACATGAGTTTGCAAATACAGGTCACAGCCTGAATACTTGTGTTACAATAACCTTGGGGCCTTGAGCAACCTGGACTAGTGGGAGGTGTCCCTGCCATGGCAGGGGGTTGGAACGAGATGAGCTTTGAGGTCCCTTCCAACCCAAACCATTCTGTGAACAATAAATAACAAAATGCATTTGGTAGTTGCCTTAATTTTGGCTGCTTCCTTTTCCTTTCAGTTTCTTGGCAAGCAGTTCTCTCCCTTGTGATTGCTCATGCCAGTGTCTTTTTTTTTTTTCCCCAGTTGCTGAAATTGATGGAAGTACCTACTGGCGTCACCCGTTCAACAGCTTGTTCCACCCCAAACAACTGGAGGAGTTCATCATTGTGGATATCAATAGGGTTCAAGAAAAGAAGAAAGTGGCAGGGGCAGGGGCAAGATCAAACAAGGTAAGAGTTCCTCTCTGTTTGTTCTGGACCTTCCTCTTCCCTCCCTCCCCTGCTCAGCTGAATATACGATTTGAATCATTCTACCTTGCAAAGTCTGACGAATGCTTTTGTGTCTGGCCACTGGAAAAAGCTCTTCTCAGGATGATGGAAATTGCCCAGGCACTGTGTGAATTCCACTTTCAGAAGTTCTTTTCTGTAGAAGAGTTCCAACTCCGCTTGTTACTGTTGTTACTGAAATTCTTTTATATTAGCTTTGCAGTCCCTCAATTATTAAACTGGTTTGGCTGAAGTATAGAAACCATTTCTTTTTAAGCAGAATGAATGAAGCAGTATTGAACGTTTTCTTCTCGGTCAAAAGCTGTAAGTGGTTGGAAGTTATGAAGTAAAAAAAAAAACCCAAACCCCCCAAAAACCTGTCTAATTATAGAAACAGCCTTCGTGGAATTGTTGTGCAGAGAAGTTGGCACATTCACTTCCCCACTTTTGTGACTGTGAAAAATGAGGAGCAGCAAGGGATACGTTGGATACTTGATGTCGAAATACAAGTTTAGTTATAAATGTAATTTAAAATAGTAATAGAACAATGCAGATGTTCTAACGGCACAGCAAGTCGGGCTGCATTTCGTTACAAGAATGTTCTGTGTTTCGTTCCTCAAGCACACGCTGGCTGAAGCCTGGGTCCAGAAAACCTCGGAGCTGAACACAGATCATCAGTATTTCTGCTCTACTCACTTGGGGCACATTCTGAATCCCGGCGACCTCGTCTTGGGGTCTGTTCTGGTTTGTGTTCTTTATGAAATGACCATTTACTGACTGAATTCTCTGGGTTTTATCAAGGAAGTTTTGAACTGTCCTGAGTTGGAAATGAAATCAGCAAAAGGGATAGAATTGTTCATTTTGGCTGTGAGGACACGGTCCTAATACAGGAATATTTTTTTTTTTTTCTAGCAAAAGCTTTGTGAAGAGAGGTGTTAGCAGTCAAGAGCTGAAGCATTGACTGTAGAATGAGAGTTTAGACACAGGTGACTCAGAGGGGGGTTGAAAATCCTGGGCAAGATCTTTTTGTTTGACAGCGAGTGTCATATCCAGCAGTGACCAAGGTGACGTTTTTCTAAGATGAGGCCAACTGGGTGATTCTCAAGCAGATTGAAACATGAATGTTAGTGGATTAATGTTGCTGCTTTTTAATCCAAACGTTGAGTGCAGTTCTGCGGACTTACATCAAAGAGGAGAATAAAATACCTATTTTCATTTTAGGTTTGACTTGGCGAACTGCAACTTAAACGATGAATTTGCCAATAAGATGAACCCACACAATATTCCAGATGTGGTAAGACTGGTTTTTTTCCCTCTATACAAAGTTCTCTGCGTTGGGGAAGCTGATTTTGTATTTTGTATTGAATACTCACTAGTTCCGTAGTGCCTAAAGCAAGAGGGGATGTTAATACAGAAATTGGAATAGCATCTAAATTTGAGAATTATTTTCTCGCTACTTAAATTTTTGAGTGATGGTTAAATAATACATTAACTTACCTAACTCTGTGTTGGTTTTGCTCAAATCACCACGCAGTATTTCAGCTCCAGTGCCTGTCTGCATCTTCAGGATATAATCCAAACCGCTGGGAAACTTCTGAATTGATGAGAACTGTATAAATTCTATATAAAACCCCAAGTGCCAGGCTGACTCTACCGTTTGTTAACTGATTTTACACTTGCCCAAATCTAGCCTTGAGCGTCGGTTTGGATTTTGAGAGCGTTGTCAGTAGCATTGAAGGTGTCTGTGCGTAAACACGTTCTGGTTCTCGCTGTAGGTGTTAATAAAGAAGAGCTATGACCGTACCAAACGCCAGCGTCGCAGGAACTGGAAGCTGAAGGAGCTCGAAAGGGACAGAGAAGGCATGGAATCAGACGATGAAAGGTTCGTTATCTGCCATGAAACTCTCCCGTCCCTATTCCCGAGCCCAACCTAGAAATTCCCTTTCCCAGTTTCAGCAGAGGATGAAGCCAGCGTAACGCCTGCGCTGCTGCGCCCGCTGCTGGCTCTGTCTGAGCGTGATGCTGGCTCGTAGGACAGGCTGATGTTGGTGTTCTCGCTGCAGCATCTCTGCTTTTATCCCTTTTCCCTCACGCAGGAAGCGCTCTAAGCACATGTACCTTCCTTAGGCTTGTCCCGTTTGCTGCAAAGTTTTCCGGGAACATGGATACTGAGGAGCCGGGGGTGTGCAGAAACAGTAAAGCCTGAAAGCTCGTAACACCGCAGGCTTTTCAGGCTGACGGTTGCAAACTATCAAAACTATTCATTTTTTCCAAGAACAGCTCAAATCCCGAGACGAGTCATAGCAGAAGGCTTGTGTCTGGAGCATGTGTGTAGCTGAAGGGACACTTCTGTGACAACGTGCTTGTCACTGGTTCGTTCAGTGACAAAGCTGACGCAGCAACAGCAGGTTCTAAAGAACATTGAGTGGAAAAAAAGGAGGCAGCTGGACATAAATGAGGACAGGCAAATTAAATCATTAGGAAACTAATAGGTGATTTTAAAAAAAGCAGCAGGAATGAGTCGGAAATGTAGGAATGCTGTTAGAAGGCATCTCTGAAGGACTGGGGGTGGCAGCCCTTCCTTGGGGCTTTGCGTCTTTGATTTGATTGTGGTATATAACTGTATAAATCCAAAGGAGAAGAGAGTAAATGCTTTAAATATCTTCCACAGACAATACCAGGACTTCCTCGAAGATCTCGAAGAAGATGAAGCCATAAGGAAGAATGTCAACATCTACCGAAGTAAGGCCTTTTGAACCATTTTGTTGCACATACCTGGATCGTGGCTATTTGAATGAAAAGATTTTTAGAGAGGTTCTGTATTTGGATTCTTTGAGCCCCTCATGCCTCGAGAAATGCTGTCATGTAGTAGCCTCAGGTGTTCAATGTACGTCACGTGCACCCAACGGACGTTGATGTGTCTTGTTCACTTGCCTTTAACGTGAGAGATAAAAGTGTCTTTTTCCCAATTTGATGCATAATTCAGCATCTTCTCTGACAACTACCATCAGTTTATATTTATTTAGAAGGGATTAGTTTGGGTTTTGGTTTGTGGTTTGTTGGTTGTTTTGGGGTTTGGGTTTTTTTTTCCTCCCCTTCCTTCCTTGGGATTGTTCAGGGGGGTTGTTTTCTTTGCTTAGCTGTTCATATTTTTTTTGTTGATTTTTTTTTTTTTCCATTGCATTTTCAGATGCAGATATTCCAGTGGAGAGCGACACAGATGATGAAGGTCTTCCACGAATCAGTCTGGCTGAAATGCTGGAGGATCTCCATATTTCACAGGATGCCACTGGTGGGGAGGGAGCAAACATGATGACAGAATAAGAACAGTGCATTAGCCAATGCAATAAATATGCCCATAGCAAGGAAAAACCACCCAAAACACAAGTAAACTTTACAAACTGATGCCATGGACGTGAAAAGTAATGTGGTAACTACCACTGTACCCCTAAATAACGGTCCTAAATTAATATTTTATATATAATCTTCTGGAGAATCTGCAATTACAGGTTTTTTGGCATGATAGTTTGAAGCCTTTTATGATATTTCTAGATTATTACATATAACAATATTTTGGGGAAGCTGAAGAATGGAGCTTCTGTTCCTTTAGTGAGGGAACTCAAATACGCCTGTTTACACACAAAAAAACCCCATTCCTGGTAAACTGTAAATTGATTGAAGTTGCAAACCATTGAGCAGAAAGATTGTGAACTTCTCTTGAGTGTAATGAATATTTTATTGTACTAAACCCATGGGTTCAAAGCAATATGCATCACGTCTAATTAATACACCGTGTATGAACTATTAAAAAAACCCTATTGAGATATTTTTGGTCTCTCCTTTTTTAGTTAAACGTTAAAATTTCTCTCTACTGCGAGCCCAAAGATGATGTCAGTGGTGTAGGAGGATGTTACGTACTTAGATTTGTCTGGTTTTAATTCACTTTGCCACACCAAGGCGATTCAACAGCAATTTTACTAAGAGTTTCTGTGCATAGACACTTGATTTAACTTGGTAGAAACAGGGAAGAGTAGCACAGTGAGAGCGGTTTTGCCTCTGCGTTTTTTTAACTTCAGGAAGAAAATGTTCGAAATAAATGGCTCATGTAAAGGAGGGAAATACTCGTGATGTAAAATTGGAAAAAAAAAAAGACGTGTAGGATTTGTCTAACTGATTCCTCTCTCAAGGACCTGTGTAGCTCAGATGAGAAGCCTTGATGTAGTTTATCACCGCTTGGAAGCGAAACTCACAGGGCTGAAAGTTGAGTGTTGCCCTGGAGTAGCGGCTGAGGAGGTGTCGGGAGCACCTTTCTCTATCTGGCTGCATTTCAAAGTTTTTCCCGGCCTCAAAAAAAACTACGAAATGCTTGAGGAGTTAAGTGTCCAGCCCACTGCCAGGTGAGCGACATTTCTACCTTATTCTTTAGTTTTAATTGTTGGACTAAGTGTTTGCAGTCCTGCTGGATCTCACGCTCCGTGCCACCTTCTGCTGCCGTTTTGTGTCACACTAAACTCTTCTGCTTCCACTCTCAGGAGCTTTGTTGTAGTTTTTTTTACTATGTAGAAGAGCAGTTTAGAAAAATCCATAAAGCTGCTGAGAACTGAAGTTAGAATTTACCTCATTGCAGTATAGAGAAGGCATTAAACAGTGCTTAAAAAAGATTCATGGGAATGCAGCTGCGTAGCTGACCTGAGTTACTGCTATGATGAAAATAGTTTATTATATGTATTGGTGGAGTCCCCATCCCTGGAGGGGTTTCCAAGCCGTGGAGATGTGGTGCTGAGGGACATGGGTTAGTGGTGCCCTGGCAGCGCTGGGTTAACGGTTGGACTCAATGATCTTAAAGGTCTCTTCCAACCAAAATGATTCTGCGATTCTGTGGTTCTATTTGAAACTGTGCTGTTTTGATCAATCCTTTTCCTTCCTCCCTCATGTTTTCCTTCGTGGTGTCTCAGTAAATGGAGATTATTGCTGTTTCATCTGTCATCCAGTATGTTACTGGAGATGTCCTCTTCTCTTACCCCCTCCCCGGGGTCCGTTGCCAGTCTGTCTTAGGTTTCAAGCATCTTTCAGCAAGAGTCTTGTTTGGAAAGAGCTCATGCCACAGATGCTGGGCAAACAAGTCATAAATCTAAGTATACCGCTTGGCTTTTTGTGTGTTTGTTTGCTGCCTGGGAGCACGTAGTAACGGCTCGCCAAGGACTATGTGAGCTGTGGGTGCTTGAAACCAGAGTTAGTTCTGATTTTAGGTTCTTGTGTTCAACTTCTAAACAGTTGGGAGCCAGAACAGGCTTAGATCTTGCAGCAGCAGTACATGTAGTAATTGACGAGTAGTAAAGCGGGTGTAAGAGGGCTGTCTGAAGTTGTTACGTGGTGGTTAAACTTGAAGAGTGCTTGCCACATGTAGTAGGTTAGTAGTAAGACCAAAAAGAATACTTTTCAAAGTATTTAAATCCCAAAAAAACTGCACAGCCAGCTGGTGAGACTGTTTCAGCAGAGAAGTTCTGTCCTCCAGAAGAGCCAAGGTTGTGTTCTTTCAGAAGCAAGGCTTTTACTGCGAGAAACCAAGGGAGTGTGCGGTAGCGCCTGTAAGCACTTCACGCATTACTGTCATTCTAGATCGTTTTCTTCAAATTCAACGTTCTTCCATTAAAAACAAACAAATAATTAGACTCAGGAAAAGCTGTCCAGGACCTTGTGTAAGTGTCTGAAAACTTTGCTCGCAGAAAAGAGAATGTTGCATTGTGTAAATCAAACCTTACGGCACAAAAGCTGGATGATTGAGGGAGACAAATACGCAGAAAGGGGTGATAGGGTTGTGCAGGCATTACTTCCTCGTTTATTTTTAATCAAAAAAAAGCCAGACTCTTGTTGTATATTGATGATTAAAAGCTTACGGTGATGATTTCACCTTTAACTGCTTTAAACCGTGTATTAGTGGATCTCTCTTACATAACTATAGAGGTTCCTGAATAAGGTTCAGGTAGAAGTTGTTCAGGTGAAATATTTACTGGAAAATACTGTTAAAATGGTGCCAGACAACTTCCCTTCGTTGTCTAAAAAGTCTGCTTTGGTTCCAGTTTGGGGAAGTCACAAGCTAGGAATAGAGCAGGCGCTTGTTGTCGCTGAGATCCTGCTCTGGTGGGGAGTTCTAATAGAATCAATATTATTTTAGTGTCTTAGAAGTAGCTTAACTGTAGGGAATTACAGGGGAATACTGTGTCGCAATATTTTTCCTTGAAGAGGTTGGGAGCTGCGAGGTAGCACACCCCTGGCCTTTGCTGCAATTCAGCATGTTTTATGCTCAGCCTCTTGCTGTGTCCTAGAGATGCTGGATCTGATCATAAAGGGCCTGGAGTGTTGGAATGGCCTTTAGGAATGACCAAATACCCTGTGCTTGAAAGGCTGCGATGTCTTGGTGAGGGGCTCTTGGGACAGGAGACAGCCGCAGCGGCAGGAGCTGCCACAGAATGGAGATGTGCGTGTGATTGCTGGGACAGGCCAGCTGATGTCACTCTGCCTTCACCTCCCTGGCTCCAGAAGCTGCTCTGAGGAAGAGGTGCCAATGAACGCTGAAAAACGTCTTCATGCCGATGGAGTTCCTCGTATTTTCACTGAAGTTTTAAATATCACCAACCTAAGGAGAAACAAGACAAAAGCTGCTTTGATCTCGATGGTACAGGACTTACTCCTGGCAGTCTGCTCCTCGAGCCGCAGATTCGCCTCTTTACACCGTGCCAAGGGCACTTATTTTAGCTGCGTTCTCCCGGAACTGTTAAATGTAGGGGTGAGACTTAGATGTTGGTTTTCAGGGAGGTTTTGGCAATCTTTGCTGTAGCTCATTCCAGATCGTAACTGTGTAGCAAAGAATATTATTGCCTTTAATTTACTGATGGTTTCTGTACACAAGCTTAGGATGGGAACCTGGTTAAGCACGTAAGAAATGGGAGGTGAAGTTTAAAACTTGTCAGGATCTCAGTTCCATGATGAAAAACAAAGAAAACAAATCGTGAAGAATAGAAGCACCTTTGGGTAATTCGAACGTTAAAACAATCGGACCCAAATCCACAACTAACGTACCATTTACATCAGCGAAGAAAATGTTTCAGATGTGCCAAGGACTGAGAAGATTTGAAGGACTTGTAAAATAATCCACGCTCGGTGCCAAGTTCTGTAAGATGGAAGGAAACTGTTGAAGCTGTGAATAATTTGGCAGGTTGGTTGTGTAGCACTTGGCACGATGAGACTTCCTGCTGCCTGGGCTGTCGCGATGGTGGTTAACGTCTTCGTTATTAATGTAGCTCTCTTTTAATTCATACCTTTTATAGGGCAGGTCTGAGATATAAAAAGCGGCAGTTTGTAACTTGTACCTCTGCTGAATTTATGCTGATGTATGAAAGCTTGACATATTGAAACTGGTATGAACGCAGCAGAAGAGAAAACCATCACAGTTTTTTGAAGCCATAGCCTTGCTTTAGACTTTTCCTTAAAAGCTGAACGATCGTATTGGAAATCACCCTGGGTTAGGTCCTTCGGGAGCCCTGCGTCCCGCAAGGAGGGCAGGCGTTCAGGTCCGTCGTGTTGCGCTGTCTAGAGCTGAGGTTCCCCGATGGAAGCCGTAGTCAGAGGTTGGCGTGCAGGGTCCCAGCGCTGCAGGTGCCAGGTTAGTCCCCAGGCAGAGGATTAGCAGAAGCTGGCAGGCTGAGAGAGGAGCTGCCGGAGCCAGCGCAAGGAAGGTGCGTGTGGTGGAGGTGCTCCTACGAGCACCAGTAAGAGCAGTCGTGCTTGAGCAGCTCTTCCAGTTGGCTCCAGGAGGCAGCCGCTCCTCAGCGTTCCAGCATTTCTGGGCTTTGGTGCCTGTTTCCATACCCACGTGCTCAACTCCCTGGTCTAGCAGGTGGCTGGTGTTGCCCAAGACTCGGATCCAGCACAAGGATGTGTACGCTCCAAGTAGGATTTGAAAGGAATTCTCCTCAGTCCAAATTCATTTCCTGTAGCCTGCAAATGAAAACAGGAATAATCATTTATACATGAAGTGTTAACTCTTGCCTTTATAGAAACAGCCTTTTGAAATACCAGGTTATTCATTAATGTTTTTTTTCTCCTACATTCTGTACAAACAACTTAAGAGTGTTACCTGTATAAGAAGGGACAACATTTTAGAGTCTTGCAGGTGCCAGGTCCATGAGGCCACCTCTCGGTGCCCTCGGCCCTGCTTCTCCTTCCAGTTCCTCAGACAGGGCGGGCAGGTCGGAAGGGGAGATGGAGAAGCTGGTGAGGTGAGTCAGCTGCTGATGCTGCGGAGAGGAATGGAGGCAAAGCCCTGGCCTCCCCCAGGGAGAAAACAGCCACGCTTGCAAATTATTCTGTCCCTCTGAAAAATACCTGGAAAAAATTCTATGTAAATACGATTCTGTGTAGTATTTACACTGTGTACTGGGAATGTCAGCGATACAGGAAGAAGTAATTCTCTGTGACAAAGACTGTAATATAACTAAGCTGTTGCATGAAGTAGTTTCAGCTGAGCACTAGAAGAAAGTTGCAGCCGAGCGGGACTAAGTAATTTAAGGTCAGCTTTGTAAAAGTAAACAGATCTGCTGTAAACTCGGCATTGTTCTAAACACACGCAGGCGGGATGAAAAGGAGTGTTCTGTGGGACGCAGAGGCTCTGAAGTGCTGACGAGTTCATCTTAAAAGCAGGATTTTCAAGTCAGGTAATGAATAGCCAAGATAAGAACTCAAATTATGCTCAGATGTAAACAGCATAGACAAGATGCATCTGTCCTAGTAGCAAAACAATGGAAGTAACAACAAGGAGCACGAACTTCTTAGGCCTCTGAAATCTCTTAGACAAAATCGGTAGCAGAGGGGTGAAGTTCCATGTGAACAAAATCACCCTCGTCCTTGCCTTTAGGATGTTCAAACTATTTGGATCGATAAAATACAGCTTACAGTTTACGTGAATTACAGTTAATGACAAAGAAGCTGTAAAAGCCCTGCAATAATAAACCTTCGTAATGGGACGCTGTGAATCTACCATCATACAGCTGTAAAAATCAAACAGTTCACAGGTAACAGCCTGAGCAGTTTGATTTTAGCACGTTTATTAGTTTGTTCTGTATTTTCACCTCTTGCTGAGGCAGCATTGGTAAGCTGGGCAATTTAATGATGAGATTGATCAGCGCTCCGAACAGTTACTCACGTCACCCTCACTTCCCTTTTTAACGTGTAGAACCACCGCGACACCAACTGTAACGTGGAGCAGGTCAGATCTCTGCACCGAGGTGGGGAGTGGACGTGATGTTAGAGAAGCAGATCGGTTCTGTGTCAGAGATTAACTTTGTCATGTTAAGGCTGCATGTCAAAGTCCACGTTCGCAAATACTGAAATTAATGTCTTCATGGACAGAAAGTCACTAAACAGCACAGAGTGTTGTACAGGTGGGCAACCGGCACCTCTTCCCCGTGTATCTGACTGACAAAGCCCTGCAAACAGCCACCACAACCAACCGTCTCTTCTCCCACGCGCGCACCTGAACGCGGAGCCCACACAGATGGTGGAGAGCAGGCGCGTGGCGTCGGCAGCGATCCAGCGTGGCAGGCATCGGCGCCGAGGCTTTGCTATCTCTGGGTGAGCAAGCAGATCCTCTGATGAGGCTGAGGAGAGCAACCAGCCACCCTGGTGTCTAACAACCACCCTCCTCTTCGCCTAGACTCTGCGTGCCTGGGTCTCTGTGCAGAAACTGTCCGCAGGTGGCTGGTGAGAAAGGTTGTCTGAAAAACTGCTGCTGCTTCTTGGTGGTGTAAGACACTTGGGCAAAGCGGGATGGAAGTGGTACCAGTGCCTGCAAGAGGTGACGGGGAACAGGGGTTGGTGCAGGTGTCCTCGAAGAGGACAGGAATTGCAGGGAATCTTCTGTTTCCTGTTCCTCTTGAAATACTTTCTGCTTCAGCCATGCAATGGTAAAGGTAATAAAGATTTACTAAAGATAGCTAAGATGTACTACGCTAGTAAAGTACTAGTAGTAAAGATTTGTAACACATCACCAGGTTTAAAAAAACCAATGTTGGGGCCACTCAGCGCAAACTTTACAGTAAACTAGTGCAAACTCTGCTGATGGAAAAAACTCTGGAGACATATGGAAGTAGGCTTTATTCCAGATGTTCTCACACAGCTGGGACAAACGTACCAAGCGCAGGGCTAGTTAGACAGACACCAAATGATACTGGTGCCTGACCTGGAAGGCATTTCCCTTGCCAGGTGAGCGTGCACAGGCCTGACAGGAGCCAGTCTGGAGCCGTGACCTTATTCTTATCAGTCAAGCACCTTTGGCTGCTGGTCAAGATCGCACCTTCCCCCAGGGAACCTGCCTGCACAGGTCGGGCTTTCGACACTGAAATTGCGAGGTGAAGTTTGCCAATACTGTTTGAAATCCTCTTCTATAGATGAGAGCCTTGGTGACAGGCAGGGAAAAGATTGTGGTGAGTAAAACGAATCAAGAAGTTGGGGGGTTTCTCAGCTTAGCCCCTCGATCTCTGCTTGGCTCTTGGGGGCTTTCCTGGCTCTCCACGGTTCCCGTAGCGGAGCTGGGATCGGAACCAGGCAGCACCACAGGCACCATCCTACGCCGGCTGTTGCAACGGAGGCACCAAGCACGTCAGGTGACTGCAACAAACACCCAGTGGGACCGGGGGAGGGTGGCAGTAAAGGAAAACACGCCCAGGGCCAGAGTTCTGACTTCTGCAGCCTGGTGTCAGGTGTCTTGATGTCGACAGATTCTCTGGCTGTATGGGTAGAGCCTTCTCCTGTCATTTACTGGAGACACAGCTCTGGTGGCTGCTCATCCCCTGAGCTTTCCTTGCAGGGATACAAGGCCCTGTGTGCACGATTCTCTGGCATGTATAATGCAAACGCTGTATTTAACTATGTTATAGACTGGCCCTTTTGGAACAAAATTATTGTATTTATAAATAGTCTAATAACTGACGTAACAAAAAGAGGATGTTTCCCTCTTCTGTTCCTGAACATCAGTCAATGCAGTATCTGTACTGAGCAGGGGAGCTGCCGGGAACAAATCCGAGGGTTACTCCTTTAGCCATTATATTGCTTTAGTAACACACACAATTGGATTCTAAGCTGAAAGCATTAAATGAGAACATTTGTTTTTTACAAACTCGAGAGATGACTTGGGTACTGCCCAAAGAGTTGTACGTGTAAGTGCAGCTGCACTCATTGTCCTGAATAAACTATTTTCATATCCTATCATATTTTTCCCTAATTATCAACAGGGAAAGCAGCTGAACCTCACGGTGAAATGACAAAATAACATAGTAAGTCTCCTCACGTTGTTACATCACCGTCTATGACCAAATCTCCTAAGTCATTTGATTGCCACTCCCTAATAACATCCTGTTCTTTGAAGGAGACGACCTTCAAGGAACGTCTCTTTGCTTGAAAGACGTAAAAAATCTCACTTCAGGGTGGGCGGGAGCAAAGTTGCGTGGACGTTAGCCCTGTTTGCACCCTGCTACAACTTTGTTCTTCTCCTGAGGTGACAGAGACACCGATTCTGGTGGCCACCTTAATTGTATTGGTTGTTCATCCCTGGCCAGCTCCAGTTTGTCTGCTGTAGCACACCAGCAGCGCAAGCATCTTCTGGTTCTAAGGCTGTAACTTAAAAACCATGGACTTTGAAATAAAGCCCGTTACGAGCTGTCCAGAACATCGCTTGCAAAAGCTGCAGTCTCCAGAGTTCATGTTTCAGACACTGCTCAAGAGGCAGAGTGTAAAAGGAGGTAAAAGATGGGGAAGAAGGGGGTCAGGAAACAAGGAGGGAAGATGCATTTTAGGTAGGGGTCTTATTGTTTTTCAGCTGAAATATCCCTACCTCAAGTGGATATGTAGTTGGGTGTTCTGTTATGATACGCGTGACTTGGCAGGCTTCTAAAAGGAAACCAAAAATAATCGTTTTTTATGAAGTCCAAGGACAAGAGAATTTTATTATACATTTTCATTAAGTAAATCCCCACGTTTTTAATAAATCAACCACATTATTTGCATAATGATGATGAACCCGTCAAGTCATTCATTGTGCTGAATAATTGAGGAAACAAAATAATAAAATACTTCTATAAATCCATACATACCAAGCTTAGAGAAGCAGCTTAGAGTTGGATAGCACTGCGCAAAACCTTTTGTGTACGCGTCTCTCCTGTCAGCAAAGCTATGGCAGAGGAGAACAAATGTATGCCACGTAATTTCTCCGGATGGAAACTCTCCATATCCAAGCAGCTCTCCCTGGAATAACAACATAGGCAGCACCGTTGTTTTTGTACCAAACTCAGCTTCCTTGCTCCAGCCAGTCTTTAAAATGGAAAGCTCTTTTCAGAAGCAGTCCAAAGCTAAAAATAAGGACTGATTGAAATCGTTTTGGCAACGTAATGAGAGTCCCGAAATACAGAAGAACATGAAGAGCTACTGCAGAATAAAACAGCGTTTGCACACATCCCTGAATCTGTTTCTAAACAAAAGCGGAGTGTTACGGGAAACACTTCTTTGATCCCAAAGTCAGCGTCGGGGTGCCTGCGTTACTTCACGATAGACACCGTGTTTTCATGGTGGTTTCCAAATAAGCGCAGGAAGAGCTGAAAAGCCGTGCTGACGTGGCCGGGGACAAAGGTGTAAGCAGTGTATAACACCGTTGCTACCATGGTGATGTTGAAAGTGTAGAACAGCAGTTTTTCCCAGGGCTCCATGAGATAGCTGCAGGTGATCAGTTCAAACTGGCAGTACAGCCAATACAGATAGTTCTTCATGCTCTTAATATCCATCTTCAATTTGGTGCTGCTTCTGAAAGCCTTCCCTAGTGCAAAAAAAAAGGAGAGTTAGTAGAAATAGAAACCTCACCAAACATGAGAAGCAAAATAATATATAAAAGCATTGTGTGGGCAGCAATTCCATGCTCCTCAGCTTGCTTGTACTGATCATTTTTAGTAAATGATGTTTTAAAAGCACAAGAGATCTAAAATTTCAGTTGAAAGCATGAAACGATCAGATAGTAACAGCCTAGCGCCAGTCCTTCCTTCACGCTGTCCCAGCTTCACCTGGGCTCCTGTTCCCTTTCCTACAGTTCTGAACGCTAAAGTCCAGTTTGGACCACGGGGCACCACTATTTATCGAGGAGGCTCCACAATCTCTTCTCCCAGAAGCCGGTTACCCAACAGTTGCTGCAATTCCATTCTCCAAGCCAAACTCCACTTTCGTAACTGCCTTGCTCCGGATTATTTCAGCCTCTGTTGAAGTGGCTCAATTTGAAAAGCATTTCAAACCCTCTCTGTCCTTCACCACTCGTGGGTTTTCACACAGAGCTTGGCTGGAAGTTGGATTTTTGCTCCCACAGACTGAATTTCAAGTCTTGTGCACCAGAACGCAAACTGGGAGCGTGCGGAATACCACACACACACACCTCCAGTGAAAGGAAACGATGCACAGATGATCCAGCTTCTCTGCATCAAAGATTGAAGTGATCTCTTGCCAGAATGAAAAACATATAAATTCATTTTAAAGCTTTGTGTTCAAATTACCACTAATAATTATTGAAGGTTTCATGATATAGTTACTGGAGAGTGAAGCAAAAACGGGACTGCTGCAGCTCCCGGTGCCTCCTGTCATTTGGCAAATAAAAGGAGACAAAACACAAACCAATTCCCCTCCTTTTAATTGGAAAGTTAAGAACTTTTGGTGGGGTCAAGATCTGGGGAAAAAAACTTATTCCGTAGAAAGTAAATTCAATTTCACAGACTATAGAGTGGGATCTTATCCTAAAAAAGCCACTTCCTAAAGTTTTTAGAAATATTTTGCCTCACCTTTTCCATTTTCCTTCCATAGCTTTCCAGCTTCCTTTCTGCCCAGCAGGTGAGTTAATCTGGGCAATGCTTCTGTAGGTAAGAATCATTATTAACTTCAGCTTTTAGCAACAGCCCTACTCTATCTGTCGCATTACTGGACATTTCTGGCAGATTTACTAAATCTAGGTAATACTTAAGCCTCTTAGCATCAAATATATTGCCGAGCTACTTCAAGGAAGGAGTTTTCTTACCAAAAAAATACAGTAGATTGGATAAAGTAGAACTTACCCCTTCACTTCTCCCTGATGGCAAAAGGTCTTCAGTGAGAGATGCTTCCTGGCACTTCTGCCTCCTGCAGCTGACCAGCTGATGTACAGATCCAGCAGCAGAAACAATTCGCTTTGATCCTCAATTACAGAGTGTGTCCTCCACACCCCGCCCTCCTTCTCTATTGCTAAAAACTCCTCTCGCCGCAGCTCTCTGCGTTGTGCAAGAGGCAAACCGAGGTCTGGCACCACGCTCTCATGACTGCTAATCTGATCATTCAAAATCTCAGCTGAAGAACTGTGGGTAGGGAGGAAAATACAGGGCTGAAATGTTCTTTCGGACGATCAGCAAAAACTATTCACAATTAGCGCCTTCCGTAATTTTGAATCTCCAAAAAATCTCTCTGCTTCCACAGGACTTCACGACGCAGGCTGCCAAAGCTCCTACGAGGTACAATTTAATGTCCATGCAAAAATATGGTGTCAGAGTTAAGTAGCCACAAAAATGCAGCTCAATTAATATGTCACAGGAAAGTCTCCAGTGAAGCCACCACCTCCTGCAACCTTTGATTAGTGCCACTTTCAGACAGTTCCCCGTCTCCTCTGCGTCGGTATCTCCCAGCCCCGTACACACACCTCAGTCATCCTCATCCAGCAACCCCAGGGTGGCGAGAAGACTGGGACAAGATTTCTCCAAGGAAAAAAACGGTGAGTTTTCTTAAAAATGCTCCAAAATAAAACCAAGCCACAAATTCTTAAGGCATTTTAATGATCTAATTGGACAAGTAAATTAGGTAGAAATCTGCATAATATAGAATGTTCTAAACTATCTGCCTGCAGTCAAATCCTTTCCAAATATGAATCAGCTTCATTTGGGGAGAATATGCCACGAGCGATGTCTAAGGCAATGTCTCACCTTCTTCCTTCCCTCCCTTACCAAACACAGCCTCCACTGAACTAGGAGTAAACGCTGACCTACTCCCAGCCCCGCAGTTTCCAACAAACAAAAGTTTTCTGCTTACAAACTGTCCCACTTTTCCACAGAAAGCTCAGGAACGGTAAAGCTCTGCCCCTGGCAGCAGTTGTCAATATGAGCCCTGCTCCACCTTTCTCCTGCAGAGCCAGGGTTCTGCTGCAGCACTTTGTCTACCGAGCTGGGCCAACTACTGCGTCATGGAAGACAAAAACCATTTTGGGGTCTAGAGAAGGGACTCATCAAATGTGAATTATAATCACCCTGGGGTAGTGCTGCAGGATTATTATGTGTTCAAGACCAGGCTGGACGGGGCTTTGAGCAACCTGGTATAGAGGGAGGTGTCCCTGCCATGGCAGGGGGCTTGGAACTAGATAATCTCTAA
>JAVSBS010011850.1:0-13866 GCA_033124195.1 Coracias cyanogaster | reverse complement strand
GCCCTGCTAAAAGCGACACCAGAGTGGCACAGGACAGGAATCAAGGACTTTGCATTAGCAGTGGTCAGGGACACCACATCCTCCTGCGCGCCACCTCCTCTCGCTTCTCCTCCCCTCCTCATTCAGATCACAAGTATCTGCACCTCTAGTGACCTGTCTCCGTAAACATTTCAACTATGTACTTCAATGACATTCCACCTTCAATTAACAACAACTCTGAAGCCAACTCCCGAGTGCTCCTGCAGCAACCGAGTCTCGAGAAGACGACAAAAAGCTACTGCAGACCTCAGCTGTGCTGCCAGCAAATACAGTTGTCTCCCTCGTGTGTGGAGTGGAGGGTTTCTATATATAGGCAACAGCTGCAGGCCTGATGTGCTCTGTTAATGCTTCATCCCTCTTCCAGCAAAACACTCAGCTGCCCGATTCTGCCACACGCACAGAGGGAATCCCAAAGCCTTCATGACTCAGCCCAGTTGCAAAAAAACCCCAAAAGGTCACTTCAGCAGACAACAATTAATTTTCAGTCATTGCAGCGTGAAACCCTCCCCTTGTATAATGCTGGAGCCAGTGCACTGGGTTTGGAATATGCAAAAGAACATTCCACTTAGGGAGCATCAAAAGGATAATAGCTGCGTGCTTGGTTCTCGCTCCCAGGTGTCAACACACACTTAGCAAGGGCTAAGAATCCACCAGAAGGGGTGCACGGTACGGCAGGTTTCTCTGTAAGATAAATTAGTATAGGATAAGGTCCAAGGAAATGGTTTCCAGGAGGAAAGACAAGGAATTAAAAATCTGGGGTTTCTTTTAAGAAAATATGCAAAGTAAAATGATGAACTCAGTGATTTTGTCTTGTTATAACCGAGGTAGGTAGCTCTCAAAATGCATGTCCCTTCCCGGGCAAGAATAACGAATTCTCACTCACATCCTCTTCTGGTTCTGGCACCTAAAGCCTACCTGAAGATTCTACCACCTCAGAAAAAAGTTCTCAAAGCTGAATTTAGTATTTCAAGACAGAATAGCTCCTCATCCAGCCTCTTAGAAAGACACCCTGCCAGCTGGCTGGTGAGGAGGAGCCCTTAGTCCTTACCTTGTGAGGGGAGGCAAGACAGAGCCACTAAGTGCTCCTTGCCATAAAACAAACTCAAGGGAAAACAAAACAAAATAAACCAAACCGAAACCCAACTCACTCAGATTTCATCCTTTCTTTACAAATGAAGGGAGAAGAGTGGCCGTGCAAAATCTCCTCAGCACCTGTCCGGCCGATCACCAGCTCCCACAGAGCTGCCCCGGCCTGCCGGCCCTTCCCGCCTTTTTGCTGACCCCTCACCGCCGCAGCCTTCCCGCCGCTCCCTCCCACCTCGGCCTTCCCGCCGGCCCCTCACAAGCCGCTCAGCCTCCCCGCCGGCCTTCCCGCGGCTACCGCCCGCTTCTCGCCGCTCCCCCCGCCCCGGGACAGCCAGCAGCACCGGCCCTACAAGGTACGACCCACCCGGTGTCCCGTCCGGGCCTCCCCGGGGCCGCAGCCGCCTACAAGCCCCAGCAGCCCCCGCGCCCAGGGCGGTCGGGGCCGGCCGGGGAGGCCGAGGGAGCGTAGGACAGGTTGTGGGCATGTCGTGACAGGGAAGAGTCAGTGTGGGCACGGCGTGAGAGGACAGGTTGCGCCTGTGATAGTGACAGAGTAAGAACGATCTCCGAAATTCCTCTTAGGCGGTGTTGGTGGTTGCTGCTGCAGCCACCCTCCTCAGGGCTCCGCCGGCCCAGGCCCGCTCCCTTTCCCCAGCAGCAAGGGCGCTTTGTGAAGTGCTTGGATTGGGGGGGTTATGCTCGTGTTTCATTCCACATTGTCCAAAATAGAAGTGGTTTTAGTTAGTTGAACCTCTCTCCTGAAGCTGTGTCCTTGTCTCTTGCCTCAGGTGGAGCGAGGAGATCCCAGGGCCAGCGGCCGTCTTCGGAGCCAAGGCCTCCAGGTAACTGGTGGCTGCCGTTTTGCTGCTTTTCCTTTCAGCGTATCCATAGGCCTGGTGAGTAAGACTCAAATTAGCCATAGTAAGAGAAAATACCCGTTAAAATCTAATCCTACATTTTTGAGAGGCATCAGATAATTAATTAAGAGGGTTCTGAGGACAAAATAGTTGTTACTTTGTGTAAGAATCCTCTAAAAAGGCAAATTTGAGAACGTTCAGTGTATCTTTTGACTGTGACAGAAGGCTCTCATGAGGAATTACAGTACTAGGAAGTATTACAATCTTTTATGAAATTGCTGCAAAAGTACATGGTGTTCAAATATCTCTTAAGAAATGCTCTCCTTTCTGTCTCTAGGCACAGGTATTTCTGCTGGAATAAAATTTGCAAGTGTCCTTCTCAATTGTTTCAGCATTGTAATTTTGTACACTGTTGCCATTTTACCGCAAGTTTTTCCTTTCCTCGTCAAACCCAAGGTGGAAGTGTTTGTTCCTCACTCGACATAATGGTGCTCGGGTGAATGGGCCTTCAGAGGAATATCGCACGCGGCCACAGCGGTAGCCATGATCACTTTGGAAGGATGAGAAACTGGAATGAGAGTTACCAAGTTATTTAATGCATCATTCTCAGTTGTCTTGAAGAGGTTTTAGGTATCTAAAGAGCTTTGAGCTGTAGATACTGGAGTAGAAATGCTTTGGTCATTTGGGTACTTATTGTCGTTCAGTGAAATCCTACCTGGTAAAATTCTGCCTGGATTTGAATACATGGTATAAAAGTGAAAACAATGCAAGGGGAAAAGCACTGGGAAACTGAAAAATCCATCTAGATAATAGATTTTTTTTCCCCCAGAGCCACAACAATCTGCCTATATGTGCTTTATCTAAAACTTATTTTGAAACAGTCTTCGTCAATGCCATCAAATTGAAACTATTTCTAATTTTATTTAAACTAAATTTTATCCTTACACTTGAAAAATTCTGTTTCAATCTCTGGTGCTTGATAACTATGAGGAAGAAGGATATTCCATGTACCTCTGAAAGGAAAAAGGTGGTATAGATTATGTATAATAATGGAAATTATTGGCTAGAATGTTATCTTCTGCTAAGATATTAGCCCAGACTGCTTCATCAGTGCCTTTCGCAGGGCAGAACATGGCTTTCAGTGACATTTAATCTACTCTAAGAGGAGCAGAGAAGACAATTGAAGACTCAGGAAATCATTTGTTTTCTTGCTTGCTGACTCCTAGGAACTAGAGAAGTGAACATCCTCACACTACTGTGAAAGTAGGGATAAGTCAGGGGAAAACTAGAAAAAAACTGCAAACCCTGCAACTTGGGCATCCTGGAACGTAATCCACTTGGCAGAGAGAAAAGTGGCCCATCAGCGATGCTCCACAAATAAGGAACAGGGATTTGTACTTTTCCAGGCTGGCATGATTAGTCATTGCTTCCTCCAGAACTCCAGAAAGCAATAACCAGGTGGATAACCCACCAAATCCTGCCTTTTTTGACTGTCAAACCCTCTCACATGCACGTGTCAGAGCTTGGCTGACAGAACGGCGATGTTTGCACCCAGAAAAAGATCGTGTCCTTTCTTTGAGCACCATCAGAGGTCACGTTGGCACTTCAGGACATGTTTAGTGGTCGCGGTAGCGGTGGGTTTGCGGTTGGAATTGATGATCTTAGAGGTACTTTCCTACTTATACAGACTTTGTAGTAACACCTGTTGGAAAAGTGGATCCACCTTCTCTTTTATTCCTGTAATTTCAGAGTCATGACATTGATCAATTGTGAGTGAGAATCTGCGACAGATTTTTCTTAATCTTTAGGTATTTTCTATCAGGAAACAAGCCTTCTGTATTTCTGCACTGCCAAGATAATCAGTGATGCTGCTTCTTTATTCATATTAATTTGACAGAGGTTCAGACCTTTTCCTCTATATGAATTCTCTTTATTTAGCTACTCCTTTTACATATGTCCTACTTTCTTTACCACTACGGCATAAAAAATGGCAATTTCTTCAGTGTAATTCCCAACTCACTGCTGAGAAAATATAAATTCTGAAGGATAATTAGAACTATTCTAGAAATACTTGAGGAAAAACAGGGAGAATAAGTATATTCACAGCTTAGTGTTTAAAGCAATGCAGAACCAGTGTGTGTAGCTGTTATTACATGCTGTGTTCACACGTGTGCACGTGAGTAGCAGAACAGCACATATTGTACTACTGTTGCAATAATGTTCATTGGGTATTTCTTCAGTATTCCTAGAAAATACTGCTTTGTGTGAAATTCCTTGGGTTTTATTGCTGTCTTCTGAAAACTTGCAAGAACTCACGTATGAATCAGCAAAGAGGTTTCTGTTCTGTAGCTTTATTTTCAATTAAAACGACCAGAAGGATGCTGTAGGTACATACCTACCTAAAAAGGGGTTGCTGGTTAAATATGAGACGGTTATTTGCCAAACAAGAAAATAATAAGGACTGGGATTCTTATTTTTTGTCTTTGATCTGCCTGAGCTCCCTCATTGCCCTGTAATAGCTGCACACCACAAAAGCCGTGGGTCTTTGAGCCAGAAGGTCTCATTTTTAACATTTCTCTGCTTTTCTCTTTGCATCCTTCTCTTATTAATAGCCATTTGTCAATGTAGAATTTTTAGAATTTTAGTATAGATGTAAAAATATCTTCTTTTGTACATATCCATCTTTATGATGAATAACAGAAATGTCATGACTGGCCTGAAAAGCCTGATTTGGAATTTTAAAAGGCTTTCATCCCATCTTCCGAGCTGCTCCTAAATGAGGACATTTTCAGTCCTGGTAGAATGAGGCATTGCTACTCCATATAAATAAAAATCTGAGCTCACAGTCTAATTTAATCAAAAAATGGAAGAACAGTTTTTAGTGGAAAACACAGACATAATCATCAAACGATGGATAACGTCAGGTCAGTGCTAAGTCCCATCTTAGAACGAAAATAAACCAGAGATTCGCAGATGCAAGATTGTATTTACTGTTAACCTTCACAGTGTAACTAAATAGCAACGTTTCCCAATAGGAATTAGTACCCAGAGTGTAGCTTTTGGGTCTTGGTGGATTTATGAGCCATGTTCAATTACATTTTTAATTCTTTCCTCATACACAACAATTTTACGACCTGCCCACCTATCAAGGCACCATAAAAACAGGCCTCTGCCACTCCAGAGAGACCAATTGTTTCAAGACTTCACAGACTTACTATTAAAGCCCATTTCATGTTTCATAAATTTTTATATCAAGCATTCATCGCTGGCTCGCTTTCCTGTCTGAATGACGTACTGGGTTTTATTTTGAAGATAAATTAAATCCTTTCAGCCATGTTTTCCTTTTATTCCAGATGCAGCCCGAGAGAACCTCTGTAAAATGCTATTTGAGGGGGAGAGGAAAAAAAGCCCATTTTGAGAACAAAGGGCAAAATGATCCATAGTTAGTTTCATAGCCAATGTAGTAGTTGTTGATCTGGCTCTTTTCAGACGCAGAGTTCCACCACTAAGTATGCTTCCAAGGAAGCATATTTATCAGTATACTCAGAGAACTTCAGAATGGTTTGAGTTGGAAGGAACCTTAAAGATCACCGAGTTCCAACAGGGACATTTCCCACTAGACCATGATGCCCAAAGCCCTGTCCAACCTAGTCGTGAACACATACTCTTATCTTCAAATGGCTAGAGAAAGGGAGAGCATCGAGTACCCAAAATAGGCATTTTGGCTACAATCCTGCCACTGATTCTAACCAAAACCACCGTGTTAGGCAAAGATTTAGACGCGGTTAAATGATACCAGTGCGAAATTTGCGTCTCATGGGAGAGATTGCATTCAGTTGTCATATCCGTAGGTGACATTTCACCTAGATATATTTAATGCAGGAATATTTGGCGTTCTTTCAAATGATTTTTTATTTAAAAGATGGCCAGGGAAACAGTTTTCCACTAAAAAAAAGCATTGTCATTTTCAAATATTTCAATGAAAAATCGACTTTTTCATGAAAACCATAAAACAAACGTCAGTGATTCCTTAACCAGATATTTATAGCAACTCGGATATTTAAAATAACATTTAAAAATAATTCTAAAGACCTCATATAAAGAAGAATAATCTCAGGCAGTTTTTAAAACTAGATCCTCAGGCTGTCAGGCAACAGAATAGTGTTAAGGAATTGTGCAGGAACGGTGAGACAGCGAACTTCAGCATGCCAGAGCAGCCTCTTGAACTGCTTTTGACACTGAGGAGAAGGCCTTCACACCCTGTTCTTTTACAAGTCCTTTACACCCTGTTTTTCTACAACCTTTCGTGTGTGTAACAGCTCAACAGCAATGCTATTTATACTTTCAAACACACAGCTAGTAATGTTGTTAAACAGTTCAGCAAATTACCATCCATATAGATTCTGTGAAAAGACCTAGTATCTCACAGCAACACAGGAGGTGTGGAAAGAGCTATTATAAACCCTTCTTCAGGTCTTTCACTAGTTTATGGATGTTTGCCTCAACACTACAGCAAGTATATCTAAAACGAGGGTTTCTCCCTTCTTTAGAGGGGTTCTCTCTGACTTGCTTCCTTGTATTGCCGCTCCTGTCCTGATACTTGTCAGCATGAGACTCCTCAAACATTTAAGAATCCGCTTTATTGGGGTTAGAGGCCTTTATTACGTGCCGCTGAATCCGCCAGACAAGTACTTGAACTTTCATACGTCTTCTTAACTTTTGAATGAAAACTCACTCTGTGGTGTCTCAAATCTGCATTTTACACAAGCCAACATTTACTGCTGGTGCCCCAGCTTCATATCTTGCATTTCTAAGACTGCTCTTTACACTTCAGCAGTGCTTGTTACTGGTAGTTTCAGGTAGAAGACTTATGAAGATAAAGAAAAGTATCACCAAGTCTTACCAGTAATGTAATTTATGTCATAATCATGACAGGAATAAAGTATATGGGCATTTCATTTCTTCACTGTGGTTCTGCTGTTTTGCGTGCAGGGATTGAACCAGCCCTTGCTGAAGGAAACTCTTTAAAAGGTCCCAGGCTTAAAGGCTCTGAAAGAATGAGGGTCTTCCATCTTTGACACCAGAGTTCGGTTGGTTTACTTCCAAAGAGTTTTGTGGTTTTACGAATTTTCAGACCTAAAAAGACCAGACAAAGAAAAGCCATAGAAGAAAGACAGCTGTATATGCACACAGCTCACAGATTCTACACATTATGCTCTAGTTTGTGTTTCTAGCCTCACGTACATCAAATCAGGAATTAATTCTTATAGTTCCTGGTTGGGAACTCACATTTTGGCTGGCAGCCCGGTTCTTCTCATCTAAGTTCATCGGCCCTCTCCTGTTCCATTACCAAATCCGCAGCATCATGTATTCGTTACACAGAGAGTGCTGTTAATGAATGCTGAGCCAGACTGTGATATTATTTCTTCAATACTTTGCTTTTTCCATGACAGCAAGGAGCAGAAAGGAGAGGCTCTTTTTTCTGCACAGTTTTACTTCTAAAGTACAGGATTAATTCTAACATTTAGACGTTTCTGCTCAGTTGATCTGCCTGTCCTGAGGTACATTTATTACACTTACAACATCTTCTGTGTCTCCGCTGGGCTCTCGCAGAGCTCCAAGCTGTAACTAGTGTTGCGACAGGCAAAGGTGACCGGACACTCTTTGATTCCTGAAGCGCCCTGGCTCAAAGCGGTGACAGGCGTCGAGGGCTGGGATGAGGCAGTTGTAAAACACGCGTATTTGGGGGCTTGCCGGCAGCGGGAGGTGTGAGAGCTGTCTCTTTGGGGCATGGATGTTGCCAGCGTGTCGGCATTTTCCGTACTGCTGAACCTCGTTACGCTTGGCTGTCGGGAGCCGCTTGGGAGAGCAGAGATGGTGCTCAAAGAAAGGGCACGACCCATTCTGGGTACAAACGTCTCCTTTCTGTCAGCCGAGCTCTGAGACGGGCGTGTGAGTGGGTTTGACAGTCCAAAGAGGCAGGGTCCAGCGGGTTATCCGCCTGGTTATTCCTTCTGGAGTTCTGTAGGAAGCAATGACTAATTACGCCAGCCTGGAAAAGTGCAAACCCCTGTTCCTTATTTGTGGAGCATTACTAATGAACTGGGCATTTCACAGGCCACTGAGAGACAGAATCCCTGGATAAGGAGCTGGCAGAGTAAGCAACTGATCGAATTACTGGCTCAGTGTCCTCAGCTCCCATATTACATCAAGTTTTGGTTATTTTGTTTTCACATACCAGGTTATTCTGGCGAATACTCATTATCCACAGTAACCAGCAATGATCCTAAGGTAAAAAAAGCAGGAGATGCAGTAGTCAACAATGGATTCACAATACAGCAAGAAGCTTTTTTCCCCTGGTATATTAATTTAAATTTATTTCATTTACTTGGCAGAGCAGGTCTCCTGACTTTCAATTTAAGCGTAAAGGTCAGGAGAGAACAATGTTTTTGGAGAAGCCATTAGCTATAAATAAATCAGTTCATAACATCTGATAAACAGTCTCCTGCAGAGGCATTCGTGTGAATACATTCCATTCCTTCTGCGCGTTCTCTCATTCTTTGTTCGCTGCGTTTTCATCAGCTGAAGGCAGCTGCCAGTCACTCTGCTGCCTCTAAACAGACACTGTCTCTGTGGCAAAGTTGGTGAGCTGTGAGACTGCTGAAAGCAGCGGAGCTTGCAGAGAAGAAAACAGAATTTAGTGTTGTCTTGCTGTCACCAGCTTTTTCCGTGTGCACGTGCAGAAATGAATCCCCGATAGCGGGAAGCAGTGGCAAGGAAGCCCACAGCTGTTGGAAGCACATTCCCCCATCTGGTGCCAGCTTCACAGTCTGGTGCCTCAGGAGGCCTAGGACTGATGTGGGAATTGGAGGGAAAAAAAAAAAGAGTAGCTATAAAAGAAAATTAAAACAAAGTCATAAAACTCGCTTGTAGTCAGCTGATTTTCCCCATTAAAATACCACTCCTCTCTGCGCCGTGCCGAAGCAGATGGTGCTGCGGTATGTGTATTTCACAAAGCGGGAAGGGAGGAGAGACAGTTCTGACAGCTGACGATACCAACCCGTGCAGCTATTTTAGTACAAACCACGCCGTTCGGATCTCACCAGACATATTGCCCATGAGAAGAGGGCGAAGAAACAAAAAGAAATGTGTTTGTCACTGCAGACACACCAGAAGAATAGATAGCACGGAAAACATCCTTGCGGAGGAGTTGTGTACGGGAATTATCACTTCCCTTCCTGCACCCAGTTCTTACCAACCCAAACTTTCTGGTGCGATTCAGTGGAGCAGAGACATCTAAACATCTCTAAAGCAGCTTAGCCTTGTTACCTAGCACAGCATGTTTTTAAAGTCTTCATCTGTGAGTGTCCCTAACAGTTAACTTCTGATTTTTTAGAAATTACTTTTGTATTTCTTTCTGGGCTTTTGTATATCTCTTCTGGAGGAAGACGATAGCTGTATCCATTGAACATCAGCAATACTCCTTCCATTTCCTGTGCTGACTCTTGAGAGAAAGCCTGAGTCTCTTCCTTTTCCTGCTGCTTATAAAATACCTCCCCCCTTTCAGCCTAGAGGTATGAATGCTTCATCTTTATTTATCAACAGGCGCATTTCAAGCAAATGCCAAGCACTGGGCATGAATACAAACAATATCAGTTAAAAAATGGGGAAAGCAGTAATAAATTCTCCATACCCCAATAAAAAAATTCTTCCGCCACTCTTGTTTGAATATTTCTCTAGCTCCATCACAAAAATCGAGTAAAATAAGTGAGCCTTTTGAACGGAGTAGAAGGAGCCTGTCCCTGAGGCTGCGTATGAAAATGAAGCAGTGTGTGAGAATCAATCTCATTCCCAGAGACAAAAGGAGCACAGGCTGCCTGCTCCCTGCCAGTCAGGGCCCATAAAGCAGTCAGAAAACCCATTTCCCTGCCCTGCTCAAGGCAGTCTTAAGGAGCTCAGAGCTGAGTTGTCTCTGTCCTTCCTTGTAGAAGACTTTTTAGGGTATATTAAGAGTATGGCCAGGGGAAGGTGTTGGAGTTGGATGCTGCTTCACCTTTGAAATGCATCGTGGCTGTAACTAACCTCTTGAAGGGTCAGGGAGCCAAGTGCAGCTTGGGATCTGTTTGAATTGTCAGCTGAGTCCATGGTTCATTTCAGTGTTTGAGAAAGTCACCAAAAAAAGGCCCCTCTAACCTCAGCTCCCCTCTCGTTGCAGTTTTGGTACGAGCCTAGCATGGCTGACCTCACGATCCAGTCCACAGCGCAACCCATGATGTTCTGCATACAAACGTATCTGAAAGAAGTAAAGATGTGAGGAATTCAATTGTATAAATCAAATTTGTAGTCTCTTGCGTAATGCAAATTAAATAGTCTGCAACAAAGACACAAAACAGCTGCTAGACCAAGTAAAAGTTAATGAGGAAGAAAATGAAGATTGCTTTGTTGTTGATTTTTATCAGTTTGTGTTCAAATCTGAGGAAGATTTAATAAGAATGCTTCCAGTTTGTGGCTAATTCAAAGTGATTCTAAATTGCTTGGCTTCTATTTATATTTTCCTTGCATATCTTGGAGTTCTTCATAAAAGTGCTAAGTTTGCGATGCATTAATTCACCAGCAAATACTTTACAAACGTTTCCAAATATATCTTCGCTCGGTACTGATGCAAAGTTATGCTGCTATTGAAATGAAAGAATACTTCAGAGAGCAGCTTTGGCAGCCGGGATCATCATCGGCTCTATCTGCCGGGCTGTCAGGGCGATATTTCAGTCACGTGCCAGTTCTCCGTGAGTTCATCTCTGGAAACTGCCAAGGAAAACTGTGTTTGGAATAATACGGATACCCAGGGCCTAACAGGGGAAACCTCGGAATGAATCATAGAATGGTTTGGGTTGGAAGGGGCTTTAAAGCTCATCTGGTTCCAACCCCCCTGCCCTGGCAGGGACACCTCCCACTAGACCAGGTTGCTCAAAGCCCCGTCCAAGAAGCATACTCCAGATTTTAGCGTCCCAGAGGACACTACAGAATAGGCATTTTACAGATTTTGGTAGTATTTTTACATGGAAACTTCCATCAAACTAAATGCTTCATGTCAGTGAAATTGTCCAGCGGAGCTGATGGCATGTTCATTCTTCATCCTCAGGGTAAAATAACAGTAAATTCAGTTTGCGACTGGAGTAAATGAAATTACATTTTTATTGTTACTATTTTGGAAGTTATCCTGGTCAGTGTCTTTACAAAATGAGGCTTCTTACCATCAAACCCATTGTTTTCCTATTCTAAGCAAGCAGTGATACCGCTAACAGTGCTGGTACTGTGTGGACTAGCAAAAAGTGGGTGCTTTCTCTGATAACTCTCTCTGTGTTTTAATTCTGGGTACCATGAAAATTGCCGATGAAGGAAAGTTATACGTTGTGTTGCTCTTTTTCTCTTGGACCCCCCAAAATTTCCACTTTTACTCCATGTCAGGCAACACATACTCAAGTTCTGTGTATTCTGACACTAACTAGATGATGAATACATGTTTATATCAGCAGATTATTTGCTTCTCCAGCCAATGCACGAAAAGAAATGATGCCTTGAGAGCTTCGTGCTGCGCGCAAGCAGTAGGAGGAGCTCTTGAGCAAGAAATGTTCCTTCCACATGTCCAGCTCCTTCCTTACATCGGGTGTGATTATCGGGTTTGTTTGTGAAGCTCACTCTGCGATCGCTTTTCATTCCTTTCGCAAGGAAGGGTTCATCCAAAATGAAATCTCTCAATAACAACTGCTGTCCAAAATATTTATGAATGTTTTATTCTTGATGTAGAATCACAGAATGGTTTGGGTTGGGAGGGACCTTAAAACTCATCTAGTTCCAACCCCTCTGCCATGGGCAGGGACACCTTCCACTAGAGCAGGTTGCTCAAAGCCCCGTCCAACCTGGCCTTGAACACATTCAGTGTTTAAAAGAATGTGTTTGGATCTCAAAGTTCTGTTTCTCTTCTGGGAGGACTTGCTGGATCCCCAGAGTGCGGAATGAAACCCGTACACAGTTTGTTGGCTCACTCTGGATCAGACCACTGGGCTGGCTCCGTGTTGCTTTGAATTTTGCGTTCTACATTGGTGTAGAACTTGTATTGAATACTTGAATAATTAGCAGTTCATTAGTGGGCAGTTCCATTTCAAGAGCTGGTTACTTACATGGATTACATTGAGATGGCCCTGTCACGATGACAGTTGCTGCCCCATTGGCAGAACAAGACTTTGCCTGTACCCCGTTGTTTCATCCGCCTCTGTGCTGGTCTTGGCTGGGGTGATCTGAAACGTTTCAGGTCACACTTTCACAGCCGAGATGCTTTTGGAACCGGGTCAAACTCTCTTGCAGTATAAAATATGTATCATGCAATGGAAGATAGGCAGCAATCAGCATTTTGCTGATGGACTGCTCCAAGGTAATGTGGAGCATCTTTGCTCCTGGGGGTGTGTAGCACAGAGAGGATCCTCTGCTTCTTTGCAGAAAGCTGTTGGACAGCATATGGATACTAGTCCAACTATTCCAACCTAAAAGATTCCATGATTGCAGAGCCAGTTTTACTCAGTGGCCACATAGGGCTTTGCGCTTCCAATGAACAACGCAAAGGGGAGTCCCTGCAGCAGGCACCGCAGTAAGCCAGGGAGAAGAACTTAGCTCAGGGCACATGTACAGAGGCAAACTGACGGGGCTGAGGGGTCTGTGCTGTAACGCAAGTGTCCCAGGCATGCCAAGACACCGCGTAGATAGAACAAAACCGAGGCTTTGTTTAGACAGAGAAGTTGAGCTTGAAAAGCTCTATTCACAAAACGAGGATTTAGTCTGATCGAAAAGCTTCAGGCCGGAGGAAGTTTGTAGTAGCAAAAATATTATTTCATTGGTGCAACATATTTCAGCCTCTGTTTGCCACGTTTAGTCTTGTGTTTCCTGGAAGTCCTCGTTACGTCAGCGTCATAAGCCGCAGATGCTGCAAAGTCTGTGTTGTCACCATGCTACCGACCTCATGGGCACATGTTTTGGTCTTTCAGGTGAAGAACCCGCGGCTCAGCTCAAGCAGATGGCGACGGGGGAAGATAAAGGTAAGAGTTTCTTCAGGCCTGACACATACAACTTTGGATAGTCCTTGGAAATATGGATAAAGTGTTGCACACTCTAAAAATTAAAGCAGTATCATCATTATATACGACATCGGTGATGAACTTTTCTGCTTCTCAGAGGTGGATGGAAGAATTGGACACAAAAGGGCTTAAATCGTTAACTCTGGGTTAACCAAGTTGGGGTTTATTAAGTGATTGACTTAAGCTGATATTTGAAAAAGCTACGAAAACAGTAGTTAATGTACATTTACGTGTGACTTTGATGTTACCAAAAGTCCAAAGGAAGTGGGAGCTGCTGGAAGACTCGGAAGGCACGTACCTGAACGCTCAGCCTTGGCTGAACTGCAGCTTCTTATATTTTTCACTCAAAATTTCAGGCTGGTTTTGTGGTTTTGCTAATTCAACAGCGCTCTTAGGCGTTTGACTGTTGTATCAGCTGTCAGACCCTTGAGGCTGGTTGATGGATTCTGTCAGTTTTCAGACCCTGGGCCTGCCAGCTGGCTGAACATCACTCCAGCTCATCTGCAGCCCAGGCACTAGGCTGAGTTGCTGATTTCCCAGCAAACTTCTGCTCACACAGTCACAGCTTGTAATTTTCATCGCTTATCAGTTAGCACAAAACCGGTGATTTGCAGAAATGGGGCAGAGAAAGAGAATATGTGTTTTGAGTACTACAGAATCCCAGCATGGCAGGGAGTGGACGGGACCTCTGGAGATCATCTTGTCCAACCCCCTGCTCCAGCAGCTCACCCAGAGCAGGGGGCCCAGGATCGTGTCCA
>JAVSBS010011847.1:0-10496 GCA_033124195.1 Coracias cyanogaster | reverse complement strand
CCGATCTGACATGTAAGCTGTTGTTAATAGATTTAATTAAAACAGCTTCTCGAGTTCCTTTTGGTAACTCCATGCCATACCACATGTACTAAATCATTGGCTCTGCTGACAGCTACTGTGCATACCAGTAAGGGACCTATGAGTGCTATTTTTCACAGTTCATAAGCAAAGGATGCAATTTGTGATATCACATCGCAAATTTAACACAGAGGAAAGGAAGCTCTTCTTGACACAGTACGGATCTGAACCACAGCATTCACTGCTGCTTCATGTTATGGAGATCAGGAACACAGATTAAACAAAACACTTGATGGAACATGTGTCTATGAGTGGGTACTAAAACTACACAAATGATTCCATGCAGACCACAAAAGAAGGCTAAGAGGGAAAGGTTTTTTCTACTCCTGTCCTTTTCCTGTGTTTGTCCCCAGCCAAGTCAAAGACTCCGGGCTTCAGAGTCTGGTTGCCTCCTTGATAAAACCGGAGGGAAAAATCTCTCATCCCATATAGCTGTGAGACTGAAAGCCAGAAGCATTTACAGAGCGTGCTGAGATTTCTGAATGTAAGACACAGCCCAGCGCAGAGGGTAACCCAGCACTGGAGCGGGGCAGGGCTGCTGCCAGGGCAGGAGTGCTGTCCACCAGGATGTCAGCACCCTCCACAAAGCAGTTGCCAGCCAACAGGCCATGCTCACGTGAGTTCACCAGTAAGGGAACTCCCACAAAATTACATCTAGCAAGCACCAAGGCAAAGGAGTCATGTTTATAACATGCAGAAACGTTAATCCTTTAATGTTCACTGCAACACAGCTATGCTTCTCTGAAACCTAGCCCCAGAGAGGGAAGCCATCACTGTGGTCTCGGCATTGCAAGTGCAGCACACGGGCACCCACAGCACATCACTCTCTTTGCTAGGGCTGTGATGCCAGGACACGGCTCTGTGGACAGATCCAGCCATTTCAACCTCACCAGCACACAGCGACCAAGAGAGAGTTCAAAGAGCAGCAGCCTCACGCTGGCACAGCTCAAATCCATCTCATCTAAGCAGCTCTTCTCCCAACACCAGCTGCACCAGGGCAGACACTCACTGCTATTCACGTAGCTAAGAGAGACTACTTGGGGTTTGCCTCACTCCAGAAAAATAGAGATTGTCCATTGCTTTGATTAAAGGAAAGAAAAAAAAAGATAAAACACCATGTTCCTTTGACAACCCAGAAAAAGGCAGGTAAATAACACCGCTGCTCATAGATTTGCTTCTCCCCATTCCTTGAAGCAATGCACTACCTCCCGTGGACACTGTACAATGTGTAACACCCAGCTTAGATGCAGAAACTTAGGTTAATTTATTGACGTGAGAGAAGCTGGGTCCTTAACACAGCCCAGGAGAAGAGAACCCCGTCAGAGAGACAAGGTAGTTTGAATACTGCTGTGTGAATACAGAAAATACTTGGCTTATCAGATGACAGTTCACCTTATGTTAGCATCAGGATGAGGAACAGAAGTGTTTGGCCAGTTTGGAGATGCTGATGGGTCTGCCAGAGGGACACGAGTGAGGAGGTGGGGGAATCCCTCTGCAGAGGACTGTCAAAAGACAGTGAAAATGAGTATGTGGGAGAAGCAGCCTGGAGAAGCAGTTTAACAGAGAACAGCAGCAATCTCCTGCAGAGCCTTAAAGGCATAAAATCCCTCGATCTCAACATGGAAAGCACAAATTATTTGCCAATGGCCCTAAAACTGGTCTGGCTATTACTAAGAGCACTTCACTGACAGCACTGAAATACAGCATGTTCTGGCTGCCAACCAAGCATGTCATTTTGCAGGGAGCAGCGGTGTGCTGCCAGGGCAGGGGATGCTGCCACACCGTTGCCACATTAAAGCAGCAGGCACAGTTCTGAGCAGCTCTGTGCTGTTGCCAAGACACTCCAGAATTTCACATTGCTTTTTCCTGGCACTACCATGAAGAAAAGCCATTTAAATCAGGCAGCTCAATTGCCCACTAAACTTTCAGAGCTACAGCAGCATGCAAGTGGTAATTCCCCCAGTAATTCCACTCTCCGGGCTAAACCAGGAGAGAGTTTAGCTCTGCAGTGGCTCTGATGTTTACAAAACACACAAGCTCATTCAGAACAGCCTGGGAGGTATCAAATGTTTTATCTAATTTTGCTGCTGTTGTTAACAGAGCTAGAGGCAGTTTTCTGCTCAAAGAACTGCCGTAATCAAAAAAAGCAAATGTGTTGGGTGGCACATGGAACAAGTGGTGAGTAAAACAAGAGGATTAATCCAGGGGAAGAAATTAAAAACTAAATAGTGCATATAGTTCTGGAAGAACTGGAGAGGTTGGACTGAGGAGGAAACATAGTGGGGCAAGACAGACCAGGCGCCTCCACACTCGAGAGCTGTTGGAGCTGTCAGAACAAGAAACACAGTTCCAAAACTTGGGTTCTTACTGCCATGAATGGCAAAGCCAAGGGATATGTTCATTTATCCCTGGCAGCAGGAATGGGCCAGAGGAGGTAACACCTAAACCTGTGTAGGTGACACTGCTTTATGACTCAAAGGCTGATGCCCAACATCTCGCTTCTATAAGTATTGAGGTCATCCAGCTGGGGCACAGATTATCTCATATCATTCTAGGTTGATATAAGATAAGGACCTCTCCCCTTCATGCTGATATTAGTGGACCACACGTCTAGTCCAGCATGACAACCCACTCAGGGGTGTCAAATAGGCAGCGAGTTAAGAACCATCTACATAATCAGTGATGCAATGTTACCATATCTGCAAGTCTAGGACAACTTGTCTTCTATCAATCTCTTTGGTGTAGGCTTTTATCCCGTTGATTCTAGGGCACTGAAATAAAGACAAACAAGATACGACATAGTTAATACCTTTCAAGTTAAACCCAACTGAACAGTCCTACTCACTTCAATCAATTTGAGTACAGAAGCATTCATTAAAGGCTCTGCACAACTGCATTTAAAGTATGAGTAAACCACACAAGTTTCTCCCTTAAAGAGGCAGTGTGAACAGCTTTGGTAGTTCTCAAATGCAGTAGCCCATGCTGCAAGCCTTAGGAAGCACTAAAAACTCCTGTCACAAGGACATAAGAGAAAGAAATATGGATGCATGCCCATTTTTTTATCTCCAGTCCCATGACACAGCTGGTGGGAAGGGATGCGTGTGTCTCCTGTATGATCTTTCCTTCACGGTGAAGACGCTCAAGTCGATGTGAGGAGGGAACAAAGGAGGCAGCAGTGTTATACCAATACCATTTTGGAGCTATTGAAGAGCTGAACATTAGACCCCCTTGCATCTGAACTTTTCAGAAAAGGCTGAACTGGAAGTGTCGAAAAGGATTCACACTACCTTCTCGCCAAAGTGGATCTTGGTAAAGGTGCATGTTTTCAGATGTACGTTCTTTGCTCTGATTTTTGGTTCAAGAACTTCTTTAAATGTTTTCTCCATGATTGTTCCAAAGTATGGCCAAGCCTGTAGAAGGATCTAAAGAACAGTAAAAGCGGAAAAACACAGAAGATCCTTATATCTTTTGTTGAGAAATAGACACGTACATCACAGAACACCTGGCTGTTAATCACTGTCTTTTTTAAATATCAAGTCACATTTGTGCTCTTTAGTCACCCCTATGGAAGGATCCATCTCAGTTCCTCAGAAATGGAATTTGTTTTATGAACTGAAGGGTGAGTTTTCAGCATCACAGAGGCTATTGACTGGCTCAGCCCCTGTGGTTAGAAGCAGCAAAGCCCCAGGTTAAAGACTCTAAAGCCCAATAGTCCCTAATTACTCTAAAGTGTCACAAAATTCCCTGGACTTACGCTTATTTAGAGAAGAGTGTAAAAAGAAATACAGGACAGCTACTAGATGCTAATTTGTAAGTCCAGCTGTCTTGAAGTCCACGGAGTCCAGATCCACTGAGAGCTACATGAGAACGCCTGCCCCAGAGCCCTCTGGGAACCTCTCTGGGAAGATGAGATGCCACTACTTTTGCGAAAATAATACTACAGACACACGTATGTATACATGCATACATATACATACACACATACACACACACTCACTCTTATATCTCAGAATTAGGTGTTGCGGCCAAATTAATCAAATCTGTATCAACCGGGCACACATTTGGCTTTCACCAAAACCTCAGTGGCAACTCTATACTTAAGTAGTTCCAAGACTTAAGTACAGACACTGATACGATTGAGCTGTATTGCAGTGACCTGAAAGCTTTCTCAGATTTGGCCCGCAGAGGTTTTGCTGTGATGCAGCTCAGAGCAGATGGCCTCACAAACTGGAGTGCGGAGCTCCTCACCTTGTTCAGCCACTCCACACGTTCAACATCGGGGAAGTGAACCTGGGTGCAAAGAAAAATAAAGTGAGTGCCACATGCCATCTGTTTCAGCATACTGCAACACATGCAGAGACACCACGGAGCATGGAACAAGTTTTAGAGTAAGCTGAGATCCCTCTGCCCTCATACATATATCCTTTATAATTTACTACCTCCTTGAAAGATTGTAAAAGACAAATAAAATAGTAAAACACATTAAAAGGGAAAAGAAGCCACGTGCACTGATGCACCAGTAATGCCTCTGGGCACATTTATATGATTAAAGCAAGTATCATATCCTGTTCGTGATGCAAAGCAGCATTAGATTTCTCATCCTTCACTTGGTCATGCCTTTGGAAGCCACAAGAACCTGCTTGCCTTGAAGATCACGAGCTGGGCAGGACTTGTTTCCTGTACTGGCTCATCTCAACCAGGACACTGCAAGTGTGTCCTGGTTTGGAAAACAAGAACCTGCTTGGGAAACTCGATTTATTGGTTGTGGCAGCATTTCTCCACTAATACTAATATAGTGCCAATGGCTTCAGGGAAGACAAGCACTCTAAGAGTTCAAGGCGATCAGCATACACTATCATGTGTAACAGTCCAGTGTTTGCACCTCTCAGAGCTTGTAAGGATGAATTAAAATGAAGTAGCCACTCGTGTATCATGCTTCCAAATTGGACACATCAAATGCCAACAAGAAGCATATGTGTCCATGACAAAATCCCTTCAGTTCCCTGAAGTGGTGACTTGTTTAATCACCATCAGGACGGTCGAATACGAGGCCACTCTCAAGTAACCAACTCATCTCTCAGACCTTGCCAAGAAGCTGCTGAGCGATGAGCCACAATCACTTTACTACAATCACACGTCAAAGTCTTATGTATGTTGTATTTTTAGCCAGTGCTATAAGCTGGTAGCAGGTTATTGCAGGAGGGAAGGATCATAGAATCATTAAGGCTGGAAAGGACCTCTAGGATCATCAAGTCCAACCTTCAAGCCAACATCTCCCTGACCACTAGACCATGTCCTGAAGCTACATCTACTTGTTTTTTTTAACACCTCCAGGGATGGTGACTCTACCGCTTCCCTGGGCAGCCTGTTCCAATGGCTAATCACTCTTTCAGTAAAGAATTTCTTTCTAATATCCAAGATGGTGCAGCAGCTTCTCAGAATGGACATTCGGGCCTTGCTCAGCTCTACAAGAGCACTCAAATACAAAGGGACTCCTTCGACTATCATCTAACCTAGTAATAATTGGGTAGGACAGTACCTTACCTCCTTATTTAAGAGCTGTGAATTACACCCCTCAGTCAAAGGCTGGCTGTTTAATTCAGCAGCTTTCAGAGAGGTGCTCAGAGATGTTTGGATGGAATGGTCAGCAGCCTGCCTTTTATTCCAGCTTCATGTATGATTTCAGAGCCCATTCCCCTTGCTCAAATAATGCTTCAATTATTTCCGATGATTACATTTTTTAAAAAAAACAAAGTGATGTTATCGTATTCTTTATAAGCAATTTCTTTTGATGCTCTAAATAGCAACTTTTCCATTAAATTAGATGATGCAGGTTCACTGAAACATCAGCCTACTCAGCTCTATTTGCATGATAACGTGAGAATACAGCACCAGGAGGGACAACCAATACTGATAAACCACTGCTGACCTACAGTAAGGTGGATTATGTGAATCAAGAGATCCACTTCACCTGCCAGCTTTTCATCTTTCACCAAAAAGTTCTCTGCCAGGGCACAGAAATCCTGGGTAGCCTGAAGGCAGCTGGTCCCCAGCTCCAACACAGCTACCAAATGCCAGCATCCTGCAGCATTTGAGTCACGGCTCCAGATCAGTCACAGGCAGGGTAAAGCAGGGGTGGATGTAGCATGGTGAGCTGTCCTTCAAAAGACCTTACAGCAAGGAGGGGGCTGTGACCCAAAAGGAAGGACAGAACACGACCCAGGGCAACAGTTAGGCCACCACATCCCAATGAGAAAGTCACAGTCTATTTGTAAGATCCACCAACATTAAAGGAGAGAAAAGCACAATATAAATCACTAAAGTTGGCTGGGATTACTTGCTAGAGCCAATGCTGCTAGAGATGCAACTGCAAGAGGCAATGTGCAAGAAACAAGCTGGTGGGTAAGGAAAGCTGGAACAGCACATAGGAACATCAGGAAACTGGCAAAACCCATGAGAAGGAGGAATTGAGTTCACTGAGCTGCAGACATCCAAACCAGACAGCCGAGGGCAAGCTCCAAAAGTAACCGCAATGAATCATGTATCACTGTGTCACACCTCAGATTGCTGTGACAGGACTAGCAGCCATTTGTGGTACATTTCCATCCTGCTTTACACCCCCTCATTCATGTGTCTGCAACACAGCTCCTACCCAGGCACTCTGTGCCTCAGTTTCCTTTGACAGATGGAAGAAATGGCACTGCTGTAGCTCAGAGGCACCAAAGACCACCAGGAGCTACTTGGCTAACACAACAGGGTTGTCACAGAGGCAAACACCACAGAAATCGGCCAACTACATGTCTCTTGATGAAAAAAAGCTTTCTGCGTATTATGAAAGGCCAACACATTTCAGTGGGTTGCCAATATCAAAGGTCAGTTGCACCCAATGGTACACGGTCTGCAGAAGAAGCAGAGCTTCATATCCAAGTGTTGCATCTTGATTAGCCACTGTCTAGCAAAATGTAAGCTCTGAGCCAAGCCTTTCCTACCCATGGGGTATTCCCAATAACATGCATGTCCTATTAGGAGAAGATCAGTTCTGCTCTAGTTCATCCCAGTGACACCACCAAGCTCTCTTCTTGACGCAACAGCTTACTCCAAGAACTTACCACGTTCTAACACTTTTTGGAAAAAAAAACCATCTGCAGTTCCATACTTTTTAACCACTGTGCTCTGGACTTCAGACTCACTTCTGATCCCTGTTACTGGTGAGAGGCCTGGCAGTGAGGTCCTGTCCTCAAGTTTGTCATCAGTACAGCACACACAGGAGAACCCCAAAACACTTCCTACTAAGACCAGAACCAGCCACCAAGAGCTGCCAAAGTTAACACTACCCCAAAATAAGACTTACTCCTGTAGCCTTGGGCAAGTCACACTATCAAAATCAGTTTTCCCCACTTGCAAAAGTAGGCATGCTTCTTGCCAATATTTTAGGAATGCTGCAAAAATTACTTAGCATTTGAAAAGAGCTTTGAAGATCAAAACCACTCAGTAAGGGCCAATTACAACCAAGTAAAGAAGATGTCTACCTCTCTGCATGGCTCCACCTTGCCCTGGAGCAGGACGCACCAACAATCATAGCAACAGCAAAAACCATGTCTGACACAACAGTGCCACTCTGCTCAAATACAACACAAGAATCTATCCATCAGGGGTTTTTTCATCTGTTTGGGGTTTTGCTGGGGGTTTTTTGGGGTTTTGCTGGGGTTTTTTTGGTGGTTGCTTTTTTTTAAAGGACCAGTTTTTTAGCTCCCTGTGCTGGGGCAAACAAAAAAAAGGTCTAAACAAGCTTTTTGCATGAACAAGGAATTAACAGGCAAAGTTTTAAGAGGACTGTTCTGTACGCAGTAATACCAATTTCTCTTGGTAAAAGGAATTTAACATCAGGAAGAAACCCAGCATACTTGGATGTTCTCACCTGCAACCTGCAGCTGCAAAAGTAACATGGAGTAGTCACTACCCAGCCCAGGAGCCAGAACAAAGGTGGAAGCCTGGCTACCCCTGGAACCAAGCACTGATGGGTTTTACAGAAGTCATGCTAAAGGCTGCACAGGCTGAAGTCAGAAGGTCTCACCCCTGCAAGACACAGACCTGACTCTGCTTGATACGAGCAGATTTCCAGCCTGGTTTCCTAAGGAAGCCCAGCCTGCCCATGTAAGCTGTCTAGCACAGGAATGCCTCTATTCCAAACTCACTGGCTGGTTTCAGCCAATAAACTGGTGCTGCAAAATAACCCCGCAAATTCCCAGAAACAGCCAGTTAAGTAGATGAGGGAAACTCTCCCAGTGTCCCCTCTGAAGAAAAGGCTGCAGTATGAATGCATCTCCTAACAACAGATACCAGGACTGAGCAGAACCCGAGTCACAGCTGAAGGAGGCACTGACCTGCTCTTAGGGAGAAGGTTTTTAACCAATGAGTGCAATCAGTGACTGGTCTTAACTCTTTACTGGATGTATTCTCCTCATTTTACTACATGACACATGAGGAGACAACTATTTACCAATCCCTTAAGACATTACCATTGCTTCACACCTCCAGAACCTTTCCTAGGATCACAATACTGCAAATCCAACCTATGCTCCCCCAGCTTGAGCTGCATTCCTACTCCCACCTCTACATGTCAGGAGGGATGAACACAAGGGACATTTTTAGAGCTGTTTCAATTGAAAGCTCATGAACACTGAAAGGCAAAAATGAGGGAAAAAAAAAAAAAAGAAAAAGATGCACCACAGAGAATAAACCAAATAGACAGCAGGTGAGAATCAGCCTCCAAGACGGCACAGGTGAGACACAGAAGATCAAATCAAGGATGGGGATGGAAGGAAAATTAAAACTGAGAAGGTGAAAAAGTATCAAGTGTAGCATGAAAGCAAACACCAACTGACGAAGAACAAAAGTTATCAACACAGAAAAGGAAAGAAGAAGTGGCAATATGGATAAAAGTTGTAACTAAAAGCCCCCAGTGCAGCCCCTTTATCCCTAGGTCCTACATCCTGCCTTCTAGCAGCCAACTCCAAGAACCCATAAGTTGGGAGCAAGGCCTCTGAAGAGCATCTGACTCCACCTTCCCCATGAGCAGGTGCTAGGCTGTGGGAGACAGTGAGCAGTCTCCCCCTTAAGCCTTCCCTTCTCCTGAAGGACGCTGAACAGCCCCAGCTCCATCAGCTTCTCCTCACACACCAGGTGCTCCAGCCCCTGAGCACCTTGGTGGGCTCTGCTGAAGGATCCCCGTTCGTCAAAACCTCTCCTGTGCCTGGGGGACACAGTGCTCTCGGTGCAGCCTTCTGAATGCCGAGGACAGGACAACCAATAATCCCCTCCACCGGCCGCCTGCCCACGGGCTAATGAAGCCTGACCTCATCAGCCACAAAACATAAGAGCTTTTGAGATGGTGTTTGTGAGGGTTGGGGGGTGATGCTGATTTCTCACCACTGACTAAAAGACTCAGCTTCTCTTTACTGAGATCCAGGGCATTTGAGGATAAAACACAGCACCATTCTCACAGCGTCAGGGCAAGAGCCAACACCGCCAGGCTCATCACTGCTCTGAGCTGCTCTAAACACTCTGTCAATACAAACAAGCAGAAACCTCGCTCAGAGACAGACTTCTGTGCCCAGCGGGAGGGAACATGCGCAGGGAGCTGCACCAGCAGACCCTGGCCTCCCTGCTCACCAGTGCCAACTGCCTTCCTTTCCCACAGCGGGAAGGAGCGCCAAGTGCTGTGGGCTATATAAAACAGTTTCCTGACTAGAAATGTCTCCATGCAACGCTCCTCACAAATAGAGCTCTTTGATATGCTCTTTCTTACAGGAAAATCATTTCCCTACCAGTCCCTGACATGTTTTCAAATGCTAAGCGAATGACGATGAAGAAAAAAACCCACCCTCATCATCTTCTTCCATTAGCCAACCAAGCGACCCAACAAATAACCAAAGACGCAGAATAAAACAGGCAGCTAGATTTCCAAGACGAACAAACGGCGGCTGGCTTCTCATACTATTAGGAATTGCCTCTTCAAATGTTTGCTTTTTAGCCGGCAGACAATATTATGCTTATAGATTTTTATTCTTCCCCCCCAAATGACAGTGAAGAGAAGGGGAGGAAACTTTCTGGATGAGAAGGTCTAAAACAAGTATCCTCTACACCAAGACCCCTGCGACGCCACAGCTGCCATCTGACGGAAGGTCCCTGGGGGGACCGCGCGGTCTGTTGCTCGGGCACAGGCACTCAGAGCAGGACGCGCCTTTCCTGCGCTGCCGCAGCTCCTGGGCTGCCGCTCCCTTCGCCGGGCAAGGACTCGGGACGCGAGGGGTCCGAGGCACCGCGGCCGCCTCTCGCCCTCTGCCCTCCGGCTGCTCACCCCGGCACCCGCCGCTCTCCCCGGCGCCGCGGGGAGCCCGCAGCGTGCCCGTGCCCGT
>JAVSBS010011844.1:0-13315 GCA_033124195.1 Coracias cyanogaster | reverse complement strand
CTCCAGGGATGGGGACTCCACCACTGCCCTGCCCAGCCTGGCACAGCCCTTCACAGCCCTTCCCACCAAGAAATTCTCCCTCAGCTCCAACCTCAACCTCCCCTGGTGCAACTTGAGGCCGTTTCCTCTTGTCCTGTCACTTGTTCCTTGGGAAAACAGGCCAACAATGCCCAACATCTACCTACCTTTGGTAATTTTATCTGGAGCTACTTCAAGTTTCTGCTCTGAAAGAGTAAGTTCAGGCAAACTTCAACAGCCTGCACCCAAACTATCAGCGCTAGATCAGAGGTGGGCAGAAACTCCCTTTTGATGGCATTTTAGTGGGTCATTTTCTTTCTGCACACCCGGGGGGAGGGAAAAGCTTTTACAGGGTGTTCCAGGTGCTCCTCAGCCAAAGGGCTTCGGTTTACAACTACAGCTGAACGTCTAGGTGTAACCCCTGAACACAAGCAATAATTAAAATTTTTTATTTATTTTTTTAAAATCGGCCCTAAGCAAAACTGGTCTGGAGTGAAGCCCCCAGGGCAAGTCAGCCAGCCAGTCCGTCAGCAGAATGGAAACGCAGCGCTCATCACAGGGGCAGGACTCCGGGGCTCAGCGACGCTAATGCCATTTTGTGTGGCATAATGGTAAATGAAAACACGCCGAGACCACAGGCTTTTACTTTCAATGAAAACTGTGAACCTGAATGGCAACAGCTTTCTTCCTCATCCTATTTTCATTTTCAGCGCTGCAGCTGTTCTAGTGGAATTACAGAGCCCGGCCGCTCAGCCGGCAAAGCTCCAGGGTTGGTGGGTTTTTTTTTTTTTCCTAAAGTTGCTGACTTTTTTTTTACTTTAAAGGGCAGAGTAATGAAGAGTAAAGATCTCTGAGCAAGCCCTTTCACGATCCGCGTCCCCCACTCTTTCTCTGCCCCACAGCACACCAGCAACCTGCTTGGAAAAAAAAAATAAATGAGGAAAAAGTCAAATCAACTAATGCAAACACGTTTGCGGTAGGATGTTCTCCCTTGTCAGCGCCTGAGGCGTGGGCGTGAGGAGTGTTGCAATAAAGCTCCTTCCTGCACAAGGAAGCATCTTCCAAACCTCCACTGAAGATGACCCTCCTCTTTGGGAGTCCAGCACCCTTCTGAGAACAACCATTTACGTCACAAAAGGATCTCTACCGACCAACTTCTCCCTCACCATTGACCTTGCAGTTACACAAAGGTGTACATCCATTTTATTTTGCAATTAAGACATTAGAAAACCCAAATAAACGGCCAAAAACCATACCGAGATACCCCAAGAAACACAGCCCAGAAGTGTGAAGTAGAGCACGTCCAAAGAGACCAGACCTAAGGCTCTTCCTGGACTCACACGCTATTTCTTGAAGACAAAGTAAACAAGCCCTCTCTGGCTACCTTCACAATTATTTTTTCTCGCTTTACTTCAATACAAAGTTGTAAAAATAGTAATTCTAGATCCGTACAGTATATTAGGAGGACTCTGTGCTACTGAAGCTGGCGCAGACATGAGTAAGCCGCAGTGTTTACTATTTGCCCCTTTTTACGAAAAAAAATATAAACACTTCCTTTAAACTTGGAGGTTAAAAGGACGGCAGAAGTTCAGCAGAACTAAACTCGAAGGTTAAATTCAGTAGAATCGCACAGATTACAGCAGAGAACAAATGAAGAGAATTTCTGAGGCTACAGAAAGGGCGACAGCAAAACAGAACATGTCCACATTGCTGCCTTCTGCTCGCCTGAAGCTCCTCGGCTCTCCTGCTCCACCAGGCCCTCCCCCAGCCTCCCCAACAGACAACTGGTTTGTTTTTAAGGATTAGCCAGAACAGATTTTTTTTCCCCTCGAGGTCTCTTGTTTCACTGTTGTTGGGAGGATAAGGGTGGGTGACTGACATTTGAGTAAGTTGAAATGTGAGCTGCAAGTCTTCACATTTTTCAGTACTAAGAGAGCAAAGCCCTTTTCTGAAAGGTAACTTAAGATTCTGTTGGCCAAAATGCACCCCAATACAACAGGGATCTCTTCTCAATCTTAGTCAACCACCTGTTTTAAGTATCTCTCACCGAGACCTGGCTCCCAGAACTCGGATTTCAACGCAAAGCAGCCTCTTCTATTTCAGTCTACTCGAATTACTCGGTCAAAACCTCCTCATTGCCAGTCCACGAAGAGCAGGAGTGGGAGCTCCCGTCCTCCCCCTGCAAAATTTGTCACCAGCAATGTCTGGGAGCTGTACCACAAAGACCTGCAAAGCACGCTCGCCCCAACACCTCTTCTGGCCTCCTCACTTCATCTTCAGGAGAACCTCCCCGTGGGCTGTCACATCTACCGGTCTTGAAGTATCTCTAGGAGCCAAAGGCCAGAACTCTTGGAGTGGCCTAAAAGTACCCCCCAAAGTTGCCTTTGGCCCCTTTAAGACACTTCAGCACAGCAGAACGTGGTCAGGTACTTCTGGCTCACTTTTCAGCATTCCTTCGAACATCTGGTTGACAACAACCGCTGGCGTAGCTCTCTAAACCAAACAAAGGTCAGCGTTAGCTCCAAAACACTTCTCACTTCCCTTTATTTCAAGGGTAATGCTGCGTTTTCTGTGGAGCTTGGGCTCAACAAAATACTCTGTATGCATCCATTTTTAAAGAAAATATTTTATTACATTATGGGAAAAGCATAATCATCCAAAGTTCGTATTGTTAAAAAAATTGAAAATTTATTTTAGACAGCGTGTCGGTATATTCTGTTCCGCATGGGAATGATAAGAAGACTCTATATCATTACTAGATATTGCACAGTCTGAAAGAGACAAAAACAAATCACATGATCTTGGGAACCATCTCACATTATGAAAAAACCTACAAAGAAAACATTAAAAAAAAAACCCCCAAACCAACACACAATCCTTTCTTTCTACAGTAGCTTTAAGTTTATAATTCTTGGAATGACCATATTCCACTGAAGACCATCTCAGTGACAGGAAGCTTCATTTCAGCAATCCCTTGTGCAAATAAGATTATCAATAAAAAAAAAATAATAATAATGCAGTGAAGTCTTTTGATGTCGTGTGGGTGGCAATAACCACACAGCTGATAGATCCCTGCCTGGAAAAACACAACGGGGAAGGAGAAGGAAGGGGATTCAGGCCATAAGTTTCGCCTGCAACTCCATCTCTGCCGCCCTTTTGAGTGCAACATCCACCAGTAGCTGAAATCCACTGAAATCCTGGTTAAGGTCTGGTGGGGTTGGAGGAGGAGTGTTAAAGAGCCCACTTTGTGCGTTCGCACCAGGTCCCAGTTTGGATGCGTCCTCGTGGTAGGAGAGAGAGTTGTCTGTGAAGCCGGTGGCCGGGGGCTGCGGCAGGTCCGTGCTCTGGCCCACGTCAGCCGGCTGGCAAAAGTGGAAGGGGGTGTCTTTCAACGCAGTCACAGTTGTGTGGCAAATCACCGACGGCCGAGCCAGGAGCGAGCCCGGGGACGCCGGCTTGGGAGAGGACAGAGTCTTGCCGAGCGGCACAGCAGCTCCGGGGAGGAAGGCAGCCTCCTCCAGCAGCGGGATGAAGTTCTTGGTGCCGATGGAAGGCTCCACCAGGCCGCCCTCGGGAAGCTTGGTCCCTCGGCGCGAGATGGTGAACTGATTTGGGTCTTTGCCATCCTTCCTCAGCATGTCCGGTAAAAGCCTGCGGCGTGCATTGATAAACCAGTTGCAGACCTGGGAATATAACGACATCTTAATTTCTACCTTCGCTCATGTCCAACTATGTGCCACGAGAGTCGTTGGGCCAGATTAATGAATCCCTCCGAGCAGTTTCCTTAACGGCAGAACAAAAGATAGACCTGCTGACAAGTCCTGACACGCCTGGCCAAGGCCCTTCCCTTGTCCCAGCTCTACCCCCGGCTACAGAAAGCCCTGGGACATCTGAAGCCTGCGAGACCCAACCGAGGGGTTTAGCTTTTAACTCTGTGCACACACATTAACCTGTCGGCTATTGTTCCCCGGCTCAGGTTAATTAACAACAGGAAAACCTTTTCTCTCTGAAGAGAGCCACTCCTCCCACAAATAGTTACTGATTTTCCTTGTTCAACTGACTGTGTCGACAGACATAACATGAATTACCTCATTTAAGTTTGTCCTTGTTTAAACATCAAACCAGTTTCCTGGGCGATGCAGGATAGTTTATAGTTCAACGCCTTTTTTTGTTGTTGTTTACTACATAAAGGGAGGTTTTCTTTGCGGTGTTACATTAAGGAAATTTTACTTTACAGCCACTTGCAAAATTTGCACTAGGGAATTAATCTGGAAAAACAAAGCCCAAGAAGTCAAGAGAAGTGCTCTCACCAAACCGAGGTTTGGCCAGGTTCTCACACAGCCACCTTCAAAGAGGTAGAAAGCTGCAAGTGTCCACGAGCTATTCCAGAACCCCAGCATGGTGAGGGTTGGAAGGGACCTCTGGAGATCACCTCATCCAACCCCCTGCTCCAGCAGCTCAGCCAGAGCAGCATCGTGTCCAGGCATGTTGTGAACATCTCCAGAGAAGGAGACTCCACAACCTCTCTGGGCAGCCTGGGCCAGGCTCCCACACCCTCACAGGACAGTAGTGAAAGTATTCCACCAAAGATGACAAGAACGATGCATGCAAAGGACCTCACAGCCGCCAGCAGTATCTCAGGTTGAGGATCCGAATCCATCACACAAAAGCCCCACCACACCTATACTAACACGCTCAAGTAGCTCTACCCCACGTAGGTTGTCCCACCGATCTTCATGGAAGCCATCACACTCATCGTTACATACGTGCACATTCTACAGGAGCAAGCCTCAAGCTGCCGTTTTCGAAGTGAAGAGCTGTACCTTAAGCTGCGTAGTATCACCATAAAAACCTCTGTTGACAAACAAATACCTTCCTCTCTCAATAAATTACCTTACACAGACACTTTGTGTCTTTCGGGGCCCAGGTCCGCAAACATTAGCATGCATGCTTGAATGCATGCCTGTCTGTTCTCCCGGAGAAGTAATTTTACTCCCAGTGAACAGAGATCACTACAAACCCACGACTCATTTGTATGTCTCTTCACAAGCACTGTCAGGAGCGCCAGCAAAAATACAAAAGGAAATCTCACACGCAGCATAAACATCTGTATGGGTGACTAGACCAAATCACGCAGGAAAGAGAAACCAGCTCCTTTGGAAGCGAGAACAACGCTTTGCTCGATACCTGTAGTGTGGAAAGGTGTGTCTGTCGGGATAACAGCGCCTTTTCTTGCTCCGAGGGGTAAGCGTTGTATCGGTGCTCGTAGAGCCAGTCCCGAAGAATCTGCACGGATTCCTTGGGCAGGTTGCCACGTCTCCTCCGCTTGCCCGAGCCAGCAGATGAGGACAGATCCAGTGGGACATCCATAGTGTCATCATCCTCCGTTTCACTGCCTGATATTGCAACTACACCTACAATTGGGAAAAGACAAGAACAATCAGCCTCCTAAATCCGTAAACTACTCGTCTCCAGCATCCCACGGCTCGGGCGCTTTTTACGGCGTGAACCATCTCCAGTGCCAGTCACGGCGTGGCCTCCTCCAGAGGAGATCTGTCCTGGAGCGGCAACTTGTCAAGCTGCAGCTTTCCTGTCAGCTGAACAACAAGTAGCACCAATGATCTGCTCCCAGGGGAATTCTTCCCTGCAAACTCTCATTTTCTTGTTCCCCTGGCAACCTTTTATCTGCTGCATGCTCTCAGGCAGCTTCTACCCAATGCCAGCACTGCCCAAATTTGCCGGCTGTGGTCTGCGCCCAGCGTTCTTCCTCCGGGATAACGACCCGGCCTCTGGGCAGAAGGTCAACAAGCAAGAACCTGAAACACCCAACGGGTTGTTTAATTACTCCTTAACATGCTGATGCTTCCCTCCTGGGAGGGAGAGCTTGCAGGTTTTAGAGATTAATACCTTGATCCATTGATAAAAACTCATGGAACGAGAAAAGAAGGAAGGGGTAAATTGTGTCTGCCCCCACCCCCGAGTAGGTTTTCATTTGAGAAAGACAAAAAAAAAGTGCAGGAACAGGGAAGAATCAGGTGCTGAGAGTCCACCAGTTTATCAGGAGGTGGATTTCTTTCATTTAATTGCACTTCTGTACCAAAGAACCGCAATAATTTAACGTTTGGGTGGGTGGGTTTGTTTGCTTTAAATGTACCACTTTGCATCCTGATTATTTTTTCAACTTCGTGGTTTTCGACTCTTCACGTGTGGAAAGGTGAGTTCTGTGCTACACTGGCTACAAAAGCTCCAGATTTACAAGTTAACTGCAGATCATCTTCCTTCAGCACAACTGAAGGAACAGGTTTCAAAATGTGATTATCCCTTTATATACACACACACCACAACTAGTAACACAAAGTATGTAAATAAAATCAAAACAAACAAAACACACGTTCACTAGCTCGACTACAATTCTGCTCCTCTGGGAGGATACACAAGTCACCAAGGAAACAAATAGTCCTGTAAAATACAAAGAACTGCTTTAAACGCCAGGTTAAGCTCACCGGGTACTTTAGGAATCTTACAAACTACATATAAATCCAAATAAGATACCACCCATTTCCAACTAGCACCACTTAATACTAATTTCAAACTACACCGGCTTTCAGACGCCTTTTCTCCAAACTATAGAAGGGAAAAAAAGCCCTCAACCTTTTTGTGTTTTGAACTTAGATGGGGGGGGGTGGGTGGAAATTTGCTCATTCATAACATTGAAACTACAAACCTTCATAGTAAAGGCAAGTTAAAGGTCAAGAGTAAAATCTTTATGCGGGCAAGAAACCACGATGCAAAAATTCTGTTTTACGGAAACAAAGCCTTAAGATACAAGGATTGTGAATGTATAAACTTATATAAAGCTATAGTTACACGCCCAAGTAGAGAAACAGAAGGAATTAATGTCATTTAAAAAAACCCAAACCACCCAAAACACAGAAAGAAAGAAAAAAGGAGTGTGTATGCAAGTTTTCCCTAAGCCTTGGGGAGGTGGAGCGAAGAGGGACCTTTCCCCACACTTTCAAACTTTAGCCAAAGCTGACACAGTGAATTATTTTTTCCTTCCCCTATTTATGAACAGCTCCAACATCCTCAAATTTCGTGAAAGTTGTCCAAACGTCGGTGCGTATTTTTGGACGGGCATTCCCAGCAGGACGATCAATCTGCAATTTGCCTGGTGTAGTTACCGCAGTAACTTCTTCAGTATTGTTTTCATTCCCCGAATTGCTGATTTATGTAACCGACAAGCACCAAACTGACAGACCAAATTTCTCCTGTGACGGTTGGCGACATAAATTATCCGGCCACGGAACAGGAACAATGGGACAATATTTAAACAGCCGACACAAGATAAACTCCAAATTATGCAAACAGGTTCTTAATTCGTGTCGAAAGCATGTCCAAAGTCTGCTTCAAAGCCATTCCGAGCAAACTGCCTCGTGTCGCAGCGTCATGGAAAGCGCTGTCATGCTTGCAACCCAACCTGAGAAGAAAGATGTCCTGCGCGGGGCCACGAGGAGCACTTCTTGGAACAAAGATCCCGCGCAGACACCTCGGCGGCTCCACGAAGCCCTTTTACATTGGATTGTGGAACTAGCTTGAACCAGCCCACGCTGCCCAGACTGCGCTCGCGGGCGCGCCGGTCTCGTTTTGTCAGAAAGCAGAAGTGTCGCGGCACACTCCAGCGGGTGGGATTTTTTTTTTTGGTTTGTTTTTAGATGTTAGCAGGCAGCAGGACAGGACCTTGGGAAACTGGGAGAGGCAAACAGCGAGGGCTGGAGGTAGGAGAAGCCAAAGGAACTACTCCTACGAGCTAGTTAAGTGTTTTCGTGATTTGCAAGCCAGATTTACATGGTGTAACAAAAAGTCCTCCAGACACACGCACACACCCCACCCCAGTCTGGAGTAACGTCTCCAAGGTCTAACACACTGCTGAGAGGTCTCCAAGGTCTAACACACAACTGAAAGGTCTCCAAGGTCTATCACACAACTGAAAGGTCTCCATGGGCACCTCTCTGAACGCGAGAGGGACCGACTTGGCAGCCAAACTCCTAGAACTGTTGCTCTTTCTCACTCAAAACAAGAAAGAGAGTGACAAATCACCATCTGAAAGCCAGCAGCCTGAAAAGCTTTCTCTGTTTTGCAAACAAAACCTTCTGCCGAAGTAAAAGTGGCCGCCTGACTAACCGTCACCTACCTGGCGAGAAATGAGTCACGGGCGGAGGCTGCCCTTTGCCCGCCGCTCAGTGTGTCACACCGACTGACACAGTGAGTTAGTGACACACAAAGCCGGGCTCGGCGGAGCAGGAAGCCTGTAGTAGTACAACTTCTCCTCATTTAAATAGAGGATCTGAGCCCAGCGGGGCGAGCGGCCACAGGAAGCCATGGCGGGAAATCTCGCCCTGCCCCAGCTGCTGTTTTGTCCCAGCGCGGGAGCCACGTTGTGGCTGTCAAGGCTCTGTTTTCATTAAGGCATTCCAGCCCATCACAACCCAGCTTTGTTTTTCCCTCGTGGCAGTCATCGGGCTGTTCGCTGCTGGTTTCCTGTGCTAACCCGGCCCAAGTGACAAGGCCGCTGGCCGGGCGCCATGACCGGACCCTCGCCTCGCTGCTACCTACACCCAGAGGGAAGGCTGGTGGGCACCACGAGCAGCCCCGGCTGGCCCACTAATTGATTTCAGCTGGTTACTTGAGGTCTCCTCCTAAACACACTGTATCCAAACAGAAAAACGGCTTTTACAGGACCACATCGCAGCAGCACAAGTTCCTTGGTCTCGATGCTCGCAAAGGCCCAGCCAACCCTAGGAGGTCTGAGAAAGAGCCACCACAAAACCCCAGTTCTCCACCCTGCCTACCACCGCGGTCCACGCTATTAATGACCTAGGAACTCCATGACCAGCATCCCCCCATCTTTACAAATCTCTTTATCCTCATCTCGCCAGCTGAAGCCACACACGCGATGGCCGGCACTGTCCAAAGACTCCTCAGGTCCTCCTGTAACCAGCCCAGGGAAGATGACACCCAGTCTGGGCTCAACACCCAGCCCTTCACAAGCCTGGCACAACCTGAGCGCAAGCACAGCGATGACTAAAGCCGATTTCAAAATAAACTACTGCTACTTCAGAAGGCACGCTGAAATCCTCCGAGGGGGCGGCCAGCGCACGCAGGGAGGCCGAGACAAACGAGATGGAAGTTGAGCAAAGGAAAAATTTGGGCTGAGTATCAGGAAAAAAAAAACCAACACAGCACACACAACAAAAAACCCGACCAACAACTATCCCATTGTGTCGAGGAAGAGCTTGACGGGGGAACTGGCAGGAGCCAGCTGTAATTCAAACCAGGACCAAGCAGAGACCACAAGGAGCAACGTCTGCCCCTGCAGAGGGGGCCACAGGAACCACCAGAAACCCCCTCAGCGAACACCTCCCCGAGCTTTCTCACCCACATTTTTTAGCATGAGATAAGCAGAAGCAGCTCCCACCCAGGGCCCCGATCCTGTTGTAACCCAGCTCCGGATTCCCCGCATGTAGGAACTTGAGCGGATGCCTGTCCTGGCCAGGCGGAGCTCGCTGGCACCCTGAGCATGTCCCTGGGCTCCCCAGCACCTTCTGAGTTCAGCTGTCCACAGGACAGTCCTCCATTTCCATCCACAGCCTGGGAGCTTAAAAAAAAAATATACCAAAAACAAAGGAGCAAAAGGAAACAACAAAAAAAAAACCTCAACAAGATGCAGCACAACACCCAGAACGGGAAAAAAAAAAAGCAATAGATAAATAAAAAAAAGAGCAGTAGATAAATTTTAAAAAAGCAACAGATAAATTTAAAGAAGGGCAGCAGATTAAAAAAAAGGCAACAGGCAAACAAAAAAAGGCAACAGATAAAAAACGGCAACAGATAAATAAAAAAAAAGGCAACAGATAAATAAAAAAAAAGGCAACAGATAAATAAAAAAAAAGGCAACAGATAAATTAAAAAAAAGGCAACAGATAAATAAAAAAAAGGCAACAGAAATAAAAAAAAAGCAACAGATAAATAAAAAAAAGGCAACAGATAAAGGGCAGCAGATTAAAAAAAGGCAACAGGCAAACAAAAAAAGGCAACAGATAAAAAAAAGCAACAGGCAAACAAAAAAGGCAACAGATAAATAAAAAAAGGCAACAGATTAAGAAAAGGCAGCAAATTAAAAAAAAGCAACAGGCAAACAAACCAACCCCTAAGAATCTAATGTGAATTTAAAAAGCAGCAACAAGAATGAATTGGTTTGAGCTTATTCACGAGCAACCACGAGCTGCGAGGACGCAGAAGGGAATTTCCAGAGTAAAACAAAACCAACCAAACTTTTTCCTCCGAGCAAGTTTCATCACTGGGGAACCAGGTTGTTTGTTTTCCTCCAGGCTTCGGCCGCGGCTCTGGCTCTGCTGGGGGGGTCCTTGTTGTGTTCCCCCCTCCCTTTTAAACGCCGGCAAGAAATCCGCACCCAAAACCCCTCTGTGGAGCCTGGGCCGCCGGGTCACGAGTCGCGACAGCCGCACGTTTCCTAACAAAGGCTCCTCGAAAAGTTTCCGCCTGTCTCCACCCCCTTCAATCTCTGCCACGCAGGCCCCGGGCCCACGACCCCCCCCTGCAAAGCCCTACCCCCTTCTCCCCCTGTCACCTCTCATTGTTCCCGTTGAAAACGGAGCAAAAAACACCCAGCCAGGCCGAAACCACCGAAAAAAAGAAAAAAACAGAAGGGCCACGCAGCCTCCGGAGGCTCCCGCCCACCTGAGGGGAGCGCACACAACACGGGGGGGGTCGCGGCCGGGCCGGCCTCGCCGGCTGCGTGTGCTGCCGGGCAGGGAGAAGGAGCGCGGCCGCAGGAATGTGCCGGGGCGGGGGCCCCGCAGCGGCGGCCGGACATGCGCAGCGCCCGCTCCCCGGACCCCCGGGGCTTTAACGGTCTCCGGCAGCCCCGTTCACCCCCCGGGGGAGCCGCGACCCCCGGCCCGGCCCGAGCGCTGCCTCTCCCCGCAAAGTTCTGCCCGCTTGTAAATCAGCACAAAGAAACTTTCAAGAGCCTTTTCGTGGAGAGGAAAAAAAATATATAATAATGAAAAAAAAAATATAAATAACCAAACCCGACCAGCCAGCGTTCCTCTTTCCAACCCTGCCCCGAGCCCCTTTCCCCCCCGAGCGCCGCGTTTGTTTCTCTTCGCTCTTTCACGCCACGGAGGGCAGGCAGCGGCGGCAACTTTGGGCAGCAGCAGCCGGTGCGGTGCCCGGGCGGGGGTCGGGACGCCCCCGGCCCGCTCCGCCGCCAACACAGAGTCTGCGGGTCGGGCGCTGCCACCGGAGGGGAGCGTGGAGAGCGGCCGAGCAGCGGAGGCTGGCGGGGGCCCGGGCACGGCTCTGCCAGCGCTGGGCTCCGGCCCTCCCGCCTCCCTCCCCGGAGAAAGGACCGGGCCGAGGGCACCGCCAGGCTCCCGCACCGCCCGGGCCGCTCCCGCCGGGGTCCCCCCGTCCCCTTTCCCCACAGCCCGGCCGCCGCTACCTTTTTTACTTTTCATCTCGACCGCGCCTGTCGCCGGAGCGCGCAAGTTTCTGTCCCTTCGCCGTTCCCGCGGCTGCCGGGCGAGGAGGAGGCAGGAGCAGGAGCACGGCGGGGCCCGGCGCTGCGGTCAGCGGGGCGCTCTGCCCGCCCGGCGGGGCGGCTCGCTGCCGGGGCTGGGCTCCCCCCGTCCCTTTGTTCCCTTCTGCCGGGGCCGGTGGAAGCGAGGAGAGGCGCGGGAGGAGAAGGTGCGGGGCGCCCGAGCGAGGCACAGGCGCTCGCCGCCGCCCGCTCCTCCTCTCTCCTCCCCTCCCGGGCCCTGTCAGACGGGAGGGGAGGGCCGGGAGCGGCGGGAGGCTCTGCCCGTACCCGCTCGCTTCATGCACACACAACGGCGGCGGCGGCGGCGGGGGGAGGCTGCTCGGCTTTCTTCCAGGCAGACGTTTGATCATTAAACTGGAAGGAGAAGGGGGAGAGGAAGGGAAAAGGGGAGATTTTGACAGCTGCCTCCTCCTGTTGCTGCCGGATGAGCCACCCACTCCTCCGCCTCAATAGAGAAGAAAAGGGGGCTCCGGGCGGCTGGCGGAGCCCGCCCGGCAGCGGCGGGACCCGCGGCGGCCTCGCCCCCGGCCCCGGCGGGCTCTGAGCGGGGCCGGCCCGGCGCTTGCCCCCGCTCCTCGAGGCTGCTCTTCGCCCGCAAGACGGGCAGATTTGGGTGTAAAAAAAGCCCCGCAGCTCCCCTTCGCCTGGCAGCAACAAGTGTGTGTGGGGAAAGCGGGCTCCGCGGGTGGCTCCCCGGCGAGGGGGCTGCACCCCCCGAGCCCCTTCGGCGCCGAATTCCACGCACCAAGGTGGGGGTTTTGGGTGGTGGTTTTTTCGGCGTGGGCAGCCCGGCGAGCGGGGGTCGTCCCGCACCGCCACGTGGACACTGAATTGGTGAGGAAACGGTGAATTCCCGCAGCCGGGCTGCGCTCCGTGTGTGTGTGTCCCTCCGGCGCGGGCACCCGCACCAACGCGCGTTCCCGGCCCACGCCGTTTTAACAGCAATTCACGAGTACCTCGTAACTATTGTTTTGGGTTTGGTTTTTTTTATTTTTCCAACATATGGCGTCATCAGGACGCCCTCGCTGGGGACCCAGCGGCTGCCGCCGCGGGGCGCGAATCCCCTCAGGCCGCAGGGCCCTTCCCGCCCTTCCCCTCCCCTCAGGCCGCCCTCCCGCCGCGCCCGGGGCTCGGCTCACGGCGGTTCCCCCGGTTGCCCCGGTTGTGGAGCCCGGGGGACGCGCTGCAGAGGGTGCCGAGGCCGCCCGGGCACGGCGCTGCCGAGAAGGGGAGTTGCGGGCAGCTAACGAAGGGCACGGGAGGGCTGAGGAGACGGCCCCGGCCCGGCCGGCCCGCCGCGCCCCGGAGCTGGGGAACGACCCCTTCTCCCCCACACCTTTCCTTTATTTTCTTCCCTTTCTTTTTCGAAACCCCCTTCTTCCTCCCCCTTCTTTCCTTTCCTCCTCCTTCCTTTCCTTTCCCCCACTTTCTTTTTTTTACCTTTCCTTTCTTTTTTTTTTCCTTTCCTTTCTTGGTTTTTTTTTTCCCTTTATTTTTCCCTTTCCTTTTTTTTTTCTCTCTCTTTTCTTTTTACTTTCCCCCTTTTTTTCTTTTTGCCTTCCCTTTTTTTTTTGGCCTTTTTTCCACCCTCTTTCTTTCTTTTCTTCACTTTTCCTTTATTTTCTCCCCCTTTTCTCCCCCTTTTCTCCCCCTTTTCTCCCCCTTTTCTCCCCC
>JAVSBS010011842.1:18005-43701 GCA_033124195.1 Coracias cyanogaster | reverse complement strand
CAGAAGTGGGGTTTTTTTTAATGTATACAGTTGCTATTTTATTTATCACTAAATAGTCTATTTCATCAGCTCTGAGTAGCCCAGTTATTAGGCATTACACAGACACGTTCTGCCATCTCGTGGTGTAACAGATTTAAGCAGCACCAACGCTGCTATAAATATAAACCACACGCAGTTACTCATCTGGACTCCGTGGCCACTAAAAGATGTCATCATTCTGCGGGAGCAAACAGGTGAGAAGTAAACACTGATCTAACCAAGTCCCAGGAGAGATGCTGGCTATTTCCAAGCTCAAAGCTGAATGCAGGTTTCTACATGCAAATGGTAAGATGGTATCACTAGGACCACAAGTTTCAAGTCATGCCTGGACTTCAGAGGTTGCAGAATAACCTCAGTCAGCTGAACTCCTGCAGTTTCAAATCATGCAATCCACATGCGACTAACCAAAAACTCATTTCTTAAATTCGGATTATGGCATTGCTTATGATTAAGGACATCTTCACACAGCAAGACAGGTTTTAATACTACCAGGTCCATCCACATCCAGTTTAAAAAGTACCTTTAAAGCTAAGCTGAAAATCAAGTTTTCTCAAGGATATTTCCTGGTGTCAAAAACATTATCACAGATCACAAGCACGTTATTATAAATTGGGGTAGCAGCTATTTCCCACTGATTACTTTGAATTCTATACTAAGAATAGATTCTTACAAAAGTTTCCTTGCAAAAAAAAAATCCGTAATCATTAGTTTAACTTCTGTGGAGCCCCGTGATGTAATGGCTAGTCACATCAGCCAAACAAAGAAACGTAACAAAAAACCCCCCACAAAACCCAATAATTGTTGAAGTTTGCAGTGTTTTAGCTTTTCCTCAGTTTCCTCAAGAGACAGAAGGTTCAGAATTCTCCAGTCTGCAGAATAAGGTATCTGACTACAGGGGAACATGTTGTGGGGGAGATCAGGATGCAGCCCCAGCAAGTACCGGGCAGAGTCAGGGGAAACCCAGCACGGCTCAGGGCTTTAGTTCAGTCTTAGTCTGCAAGAGCATGTTTTGGAAAGCAGGGGCAATATGGACACGGCAGCATTAGGTTTATGCTAGGACTCAATGATCTTAAAGGTCTTTTCCAAACTAAATGATTCAATGAGCTTTGTGACTGAATGTTGAACCTGACCTTAGGAACCCTTCTGCTTGGATGTGCACGAAATTCCAAAGTTTGGTCCAGTTGTTAATAGAGTGAAAACAACCCACTGAGGCTTAGATTAAGGAGGCTCAGGCAATCAAAATGACAGTTGAAGGTCTCAGCTGCAACAGGAACTACTGACATTTGTCCATTTGAAGTTCTGTTTGGTTGGGTTGATTTTGGGTTTTTTTTTTAAACATATGTTGATCCTTACCTCCACTTCAAGAAGCTGGAATTCCAATTGAAAAGACACGGCATGGCAATTCCCTGACAATCTGTGCTTCTGCACTGTGCTATTTCTAGCCACTACAAAGTTAATAAAATACGTTATTATAATTTAACAATTATTGCATTGCTTCCACTAGCGATAAAGTACCAACTGATACCACCCACCATATAAATACATTAAACTTAAGAAAAACTCAACTTATTTCACAGTAGTCTTCCCTTTTCCCACTCGGCAAATTACTGTATTTACTCAGAAACTATTTTGTCAAAGAAAATGCTGTTTTATCTCAAAATATTTGTCTTTCTGCTAACATTAAAAGTAGAATTATAACACGCATTGGCAAATGCAATGAATGGAAAAAATACACTCAGTATAGCACCAGTAAAGGGCACAACACACTTACTTTTTTCCCCCCACTGCTTTCTTGGAATGACTTGTGAACTGAATACCAGTAAATCTCATTAAAAATGAGAGATCTCTTTCTAGGCTTTCAAGTTGAGCTTTCAAGTCTGACAAAGATTCGCATCCCTTAGATTCTCCCTGACATTCTCTTTGGAACGACTTCCTAGAATTGAAAAAGCAAAACAAAAAATCAAAAGGGCAGGAGACCGAGGCAAAAGAACGTGTTTGGTCACATCAGTACAGCAATACCGTTAAAGAAAAGGCATTTATAAAATCATCCTATGACTTGCAGACCAAGATCAGTTTTCAATGAATCAAATGTCAGTTTGATCAGACGACTAGGAACTATGAACTATTCTAACTTACGTGAACACTTTACATTCCCTGCCAGGTAGGCACAGCCTTTATTATAAGGCGTGAGACCTAAGCATCTGTTTCGAGGAACATACAACAAAAATGAGCTGTGATGCCTTCACTCATCTAAATGACTTATTTTCTCTACGGAGTGTAAATTTCCTGTAGAAGGTCACTTAAGTAATGGAAATAAAAAGCTCTAACATGGCACTTCTTTAGCATATAACCAGTCACACCTGTACATGTCCCTAAACCCCAACCCCGGCCGCTCCCCCCCACTTTTTTTTTTAACCTAAACACACACTGAGCTGTTTCACAGTGGAAAACGGGGCCTCTGCAGCCCATAACTTTACAATGCCCGCAAAGGAATGTACCTGATGTCATGCTCTGACCACTGTGGCTTTTATATAAACAAAAAAGAAAACAAACAAAACCCTAAAAACCAACAAACTACTAACAGAAAGCAGTGAAAAGAGATGAACTGTTTATTGTTTGTAATCTTTTACCATATATAGCCCAGGTCCTAAACAAGACCAGCAGTGTGAAAATAATAGAAAGACAGTTATAACAGAGGCAAAAGCTTATCCTCAGGAATTCTGACAAAAAAAGCACTATTAATCCAACAGGTTAAAAAAAAAAAAAAAAGGCATACATGGACATTAACATCTCCTCTTCAGGAAAAAAAAGGTGGATTCTTGCTGGTTATCTCCATACTTTTCAGCCAATAGTTTTATTTCTTCTTCCGGTGACTGGATTTCATCTTCATAAACCTGAAAAATGCTGTTGTCCATTTCTCAGAATCAATGTTACTAGAAAAAACAAAATAAGGACATTTCTTAGGCCAAATTAAAAAAAAAAATCCATTTTCAAAATAATTTTTTCTTATCCAAGAAATTAAAGAAATGCAAATGTAACATGAGGCAATTGTTTCCCCTATCCCTCTACTTAATATGAGACAATTCCATTATGCGTTATGACTTTTGAGAACTGAATTATTGGTATGTACAATTTTTAAATATTCCAGGCAGCTTTAACAAGTATAATAATTTATATCTCTGTAAAGAATTCTAAGATCCTACCTCCAGTGAATACAACCAGCTACTACGTAACAGCAAGAACATGACAACAGATTTCTGACTTCACATTAAAAACCTTCTCCAAAAAAGACAACAATATTGGCAAAAAAAGGTAGTTTTGCTGCATTAGTTCCTCAAAGACTTAATTCATTTAGTCCAAATGCAATTATTAAACTAATTTTAAGACACGAGTCACTGCATAGCCTCCAAATACAGAAGTTAAACCAAGAATCTAACACAGTCAAAGCCTTTCTTTAAGAATCTTTTTGACTGCTCATGATTACACCCAGCGTTTTACATTTGCTCTAAGAGCACAAGCACCTGATCTGCAGATCCAAGGCAATCCTAATCAGATACAGCAACTGAATCCAGCTTTGCCCAATTCACTCAACACTCCACCTGATCAAATGAAGCACAGATGCCTCTACTAACACCAGAAGCATAACCTGCCTTTGGAGTGAAGAGACAGAAAGTAACAACCATGTTTCACCCATAACTCAAAATAAATAAGCCTCAATTGCAAGGAAAACATAATCTGACATCCAGCCTAGACATGATACATTCAAAGGACTGTGGGGAATATTATGCAGCTCAATAACACAACAATACTTCAACCAGAAAAAAAAGTTTTATGTGTTTTTTAAACAACCCCTAATATTTGTAAGATCCACACTAACAAGGTTCAATAAAACCAGATGAGGGGGAAATGGGGTTTTGTTAGTTTATTTCATAGGGAACACCATCAGAATAACAGCATTCAAACCGCGTTTTGCATTCAAAACTTGTTAAGTGAATAAAGTATGCCTAATTAAAGAATCACTGAAATTATTCCTAATCTTGACTCCCTCTGAAATTTTAAAACAATCTTACGCAACATATGACAAGGAACAAGATCAGCAGGAACAAGAAACAGAAGTTCTCCAACTTTTAATGCATCCTAATAGGGCTTTTTTGTTGGTGTTAAACTAGACACACTGAAGGAAGTTTTGGTCATAGCAAAGACTGCATTGGGAAAATCTTTACAACAGCCAACCCCCCTGCCAAGCAGGACCAGAGAATCTAGGGCAGGTCACACAGGAACGCAGCCAGACGGGTCTGGAAAGTCTCCAGAGAAGGAGCCTCCACAACCTCTCTGAGGAGCCCCTTCCAGCGCTCTGTAAATATAAATACTTTTCACTAAAACATAGATTTAACAGCGAACAAGCATGCATTTCTCCGCACCCTAAGCGCAGGTGCACCTGTGTGTGCATTTGCGTCCAATATTCCCCGTGCCCGCATTCCCGCCCACACGCGTTTGCTTTTCCGCCGCCTCAGGACGAGCCCCGCTCAGGAGAAAGGAGCCGGCGAGCTGCCGCGTTCCACACCTCACCAGGTGACGGCCAGAACCGCGACCGCTCCGCCGAGCCGCCGCTGCCCCGGGGCCCGGCTTGAGGCTGCCGGTGCCAGGGATAATGGCGGCGGCCCCACAGCCCCCGGCGCGCCCGGCGCTTGGACCCGCCGCTCGCCAGGAGCACGCCCGGGTCCGGGCGCTACCACGGCGACCACCCGAGCGGGGGAGCGCGGGCCGCGCCTTCCTGCTCCCCTCCGCAACAGCAGAGCCGCTTGGAGGCGGCGCCAAAGCGCTTACTCGAGATTAACAGGAAAAAAAAGTGAAGTTTTGTCAGCTAATTCCTTTTTGTTGTTGTTTTTTACTTTCCTGCTCATGCGTTGCGGAACCCCCCCTTCTTTCCTTCCCGGTTCGTTCCGCCCACACCTCACAGGGTCACAAGCCGTGTGCGCTCACTACACTTGACCGGCCGGAAACAGGAACCTGAAGGGGATGCGAGAGGGAAGATAAACGGCGTTGCGCTAGGCGTCCCGCACATGGAAGCGGTGGAGGCGGGTTGCGGGGTGCTGGTCCTCGGCGGCGAGCCCATCCCTGGAACCGCGCCGGGGCAGGGCTCGGAGCAACCTGCTCTGGTTGCAGGGGGGCTGGACTAGGTGATAAATGAAGGCTTTTTCTGCCCTAAGCCGTTCAGGGGTGGTGGTTCCTGGGTGCCTCGGCCTCTTCTCGGGGGTGAGTATTGGAACAGGCTGCTCAGGGCAGTGGTGGAGCCCCCACCCCAACAGGGGTTGAAAAGTCATGCAGATGTGGCGCTGAGGTAGATGGTTTAGCAGCAGACTTGGGGGGGTTGGGTTAATGGTTGGTCTTGGTGATCTTAAAGGTCTCATCCAACCTAAAAGATTCCATGATTTTATGGTTTGTTCTTAATTTGCTATTATAACTGGAGTAGTTTCTACAGTGGAAGTGTTAATGGATTGTTGTTATCTTCTTACAGAAAAGCAGCGTGTGTTACAGGTGTGACAGCTTGACTTGTCAACATGGAGCAGAAACAAGTCTCAAAACGCTTGTATGTTGGAGGGCTTGGCCATACGGTTTCTAAGGCTGAGCTGCAAGAAAGATTTGGCAAGTTTGGGCATGTTTTAGACACTGAGATTATTACCAGAAAAGATGATCAAGGTAATGGTTTTGCACGATCCTTCAAAAGTGAACAGTTTTTTTAATTTGTAGTGTGAAATAGAATTTTGGTTTCAGAGATGCTTTATTTTCAAGAAATAGCTTGATTTTTAGCTTTAAGGGAAACAGTGAAATTACGTAGAGATTAACTGTATGTTTATCATTGATCAGGGAACCCTATGAAAACTTTTGCCTACATCAGTGTCAGCATTTCTGATGCGGATCTCAGAAAGTGTAAGTACTTTATTTTTTAACTAACTTTTGTGTTTTTATTCAGCCAAGTAGCATGAATAATTATACATCTAATGTGGTCAGATCAGGATGTGGTCAAGGCAGACGCTGTTTCATTCTGTTGTCATGTTTGTTCTGTTTTCTTTTAAGCTGCAGTTTAATGGAATTTGCTTTACTAGAGTTCTGTGTAAGCAGATATAAGCAGATTTAAGATTCCTTGTGACTAAAATATGTAATTTCTGAGTTTGTCCTAGCCTTTTAATGAAAAGATATAGGAAATGTGCTTCAAATGCTTTTATCAGGTCCATAAAACTTTAGAAGTGACTTGATGTGAGAGGAAGGAGAGTATGTAAAGCATGCTTCTGTGAAAGCAATCTTACAGATTCCAAGATTACTGGCAGGGTTATAAAACCACCTGTGTAATATGTAGCAGCAAAACGATGGGTGAAGATACCTGTCTCCAAAGAGAGGAACAGGAAATGTGCCTTTTATCTCAGGAATAGGAAAGCTGGGGTACAGAAGTTGTGAAGTAGAGAAGAGCTTATCTGACAGTAGGGTAAAAACTTCAGAGTACATGTACTGGAATTTTCAGGTTTGTGTTTGAACTGAAGCTTACAGACTTGAATGACTCTTCTGAAGTCAGAATGTTTCATTTTAGATGTGAACGTTCTTGGTTGAGTATTAGGTCTTTCATATAGAAACTTAAATCAAGGGAGTAATGCGTAAGATCATGCTAAGGAAACCTCAGACTGTTGTAGGAGGTGGCATATTTAGGTCTAACGTGTATTATTTTCCTGTAGAAAACATTGACTTCCCATATCCTTGTTTTACAGGCATGTCAATTTTAAATAAAACCAAGTGGAAAGGAGGAACGCTGCAAATTGAGTTGGCCAAAGAAAGCTTTTTGCACAGGTAAAAATGAATTTTGAAAAACGTGTGTTCTTGCTAACGTTACCCTTTTTCTCTGTATGTGCTTACATTATGGCTGTGCTTTCACCTGATACGCTCTTACTCTTCCTAGTTTATAGTGACTGTTGATGAGTATTAGATATTGCAGCATGTTGTGCATCATCATTCCCTTAAAGGTAGCAGATACGGTAATTCCCTACCATGAGTGGCTACTGTTGGCTTGCTGTGCACACAGGCAGACCTTTTTTTCATATATATGTTGTACTTTTTGGTCCAGACTTGCCATGGAGAGGGAGGAAGCAAAGCTGCAGAAAGAAAAGCCACAGAGAAATGACAGAACGGATCTGCTCGAATCACTGAAAAAGGCTGGAGTTGAAGATTTTCACATGAAAGCAGTACCAGGTACAGAGGTGCCAGACCATAAGGTATGGTGTGGTGGATCTGTAGAGAATTAAACAAAAAACCCAGGATTGAGTACAAGCTCATTACATCTACATTTACGTCAAATCTTTACACGCTTTATGCAAAGAAACTTTTGTGAAGTGTGACAATCCAATTTATGAAAAGTAATGTAAGGAAATACCTCATGTGTAGCCGTGTAGAATGCTCCTGTCGTTGTTTGTAACAACTGGAAATAATCTTGATTATGCAGTCCTCTTTGTCATGTTAAATTGGTAAATGTGTTTTTTTACCTTCTTCTGTTCGGAATATCTTTGTGTTGCGCTTAGAAGCATGTAAAGAGATTGCGTGTCTTATTTTTATACCTTTTTATGGCTGCGTTGTCAGGAAGTAATCTCTGCTTCAGCACATTCAGGATCAGGGTCCACACATGCTTACAAAAGTAAGATTTAGAATAAAATCATTGCATGTGTGAACTTGGGCAACAAAAATGATATTTACTACAAAGTTTACAAAATTATTTGCTAAGCACAGAATATTTTTGGAGGGTGTTGGGGGGATTTTTTAAATTGTTTTTAGTGGGAAAGGGAAAAGGGGTAAAATAATAGTATACCTGTCTGTATAGTTCCCTGTTAATTTATAAACCAAAAGCTTTATATTAAAGTAGTACTTGTAAAGAAATCCAGTTCTTTATTGTCACTCTTTATTTGCAGGTTGTAGAAATTTGCTGTTTTGGTTGGTTGGGTTTTTGAGAAGGCAGCTGGCTAAGTTGCACACTATGAATATATCTCACGAGAGTAAACAAAAAAAGAACTAGTTACAGGTGGTTCTTTGTTAGTGTTTCTGTCACCAAAGAATATACATCTTGTTTTATTCCAGGGTTAATTCCATTTTTTTTGTTGTTTAACACTGATTATTTTTATTTTCTTTCAGAAATGGGTTGTTGGTAAATTCGGCAGGGTCTTGCCTGTCCTTCACCTCAGGAGTCAACAAAGAAATAAAATATCCTTTTGCTATTGGGCACAGGCACTATTACCTTCTTTTTTTTTTTTTTTTTTGTCTTGTTTTGACTTGTGGAAGTCTTCTTGCTGAAAGAATAGTGTGGTTTTAATCCCTTAACTTGGGCTAACATTGTGAAATACGACCCTTCAAAATATTGCCACAACCTGAGAAAGCTGGAGCCAGACTTGACAGACGTTGTTCCTATATCCAAGCTCACTTGGCATTTGGAAGGGAGAGATGAAAGCAGAAGCCAGAAGCGGCAAGGAGAGTTCCCCGTGGCTAAGAAGCCACCTAAAAAACTGAGGCAACTGGGCAGCGAGGCTCTGAATGGAGCAGTAGTTTGTTCTTCTGGGAGTCAGTCACATTCGAAAAGCACAAGCTCCCGGCAGCTAGATCAGCGATCAAAATCCAGACCCCAGGAGAAGTCTAAATTACTTCCATCAAGGAGCCCTAACAGTAAAATATCAGGGAGGGGTCTATTATCAGATAAAAGCAATGTTTCTGGAGTTACAACTCAAAATATCATGAGTGTTTCTGATAGTGACGTTGACTCTGAAGAGGAAATCAGAGCAATGGTAAAGAAAGAAACGGAAAAAGAGAAAGCTGAAAATGTTGAGGTGGAAAGTGACCACTTGGAAATTGTTGGGGATGATTTTGAATTAAAATACAGTAGTCACTGGTCCTTAAGCAATTCAGATGCTCTGAAGAAAGCGAACAAGGGAGGCTGGCGAGAGAAAGAGACTGTGGAATGCAATAATGACTATGATTCAGCAGATACAGATGAAATAATTGCTGAAAGTAAAACTCCAGATCTAAGCAGTAAGAAAACAGCAATTTTCGAAGCTTCTAAACAGATGAAGGTGGAAAACGAAGAAATATTAACTAACAAGAAAAAATGTGATTTGGTAAATGGCTCCTTGCTGCAAACTTGCAATTTAAAAGAAGAATACTTTGAAAGAAACAGGAAAATGAAAAAATCCCAACTGGGTGCCTCACAGAGTACAGCAGTTAGCAATAGGGTGGGATCAAGTGGTGGTGAAAGCTCTGATTCTGAGCCGCAGGAAGGGGACTCTGAAACCAGTTCTGATTATGAATCCATGATGCAAAACTGTTACCGCTTAGAGCTTACGTTAGATGCCTTAAAAGCATTAGCTACTGAAAACACAAGGACACCAGCGGAAGAATCAGATTGTACGCAGATTTCTAGCCAGCACAGTAAAGAAAATGCTACAACTAACGTTGTAAATAAACCAAAACTTTCTAAATTGTGCCCTGCAGTTAAAAAAAAGGGTATCTATCCGGAAGATGTAGTTGCTGCAATTTTAGCAGGGGAGGAGAATGCTGATGAAGAAAGTTTGAAGGGAGAAAATCATTCACATTTGAAATACCGGCCCTTCAGAGGACTGGGGTCCCTTTGTGAAAAAGAGTTGACGCAGGAGAGCACTGGTTTAAAGAAGAGGTCTGCAGAAACTTCAGGCCTTCAAGCTTCTGTTTCTTATTGTGGGGAGGAGTCATCTGAAAGACAACCTGAGGACAATCTATTACGTCCACTTGAAGCCAGCAGTAAAAAGAGACGAAACGGGTGTTCTGAACAGCACGAAGAATTGTCAGATGCTGCCTCCTTAGCAGATGAGAGAGATCGGCCTGTTTCTAGGCCACGTTTAGAAGGAAAGAACAAAGCTGTGAGTGCTCCACAAGACTACCAAAGTTCAGAACGTGGAGGTGCTGCTCCTCGTACTGATCAGAGTGAAGATGAGACCAGTGACGTGGAGCATAATGCTGCAGTGTCACAGAAACCTGTCAAACGACAACTGAAAAGCCCAAAACTGCTTTCCAGAAAATTGAAGAGGGATGTAAGCAATAAAAATCCAGAATGTGAAGCTAGTAAATGTGAGAATGGAAAGACAAGCCTCCCGGAGAGTAATGGGCTTTGTCTTCGTGCTGCTGCTTCAAAGGAGCCCGATAAGAAAACAAAGCAGTTGCAAGATAACCAGAGGAGGCTGGCAGCTCTAGAAGAGAGACAGAAAGAAAGAGAATTACAGAAGAAACTCATTCAAGGAGCTCTCTCAAATCTGGTAATTACACCCAACTTCTGCCTGAATAGCATGCAGTAAAAGAAAAAGGGAAGTAAATAGATGTGGTTGAAGATCTTCTAAAATCATGTTCTGGAATTTCTGAATTCTTTTGAGTGTATACAAAATGATACCTACCTAATTTCTGGAATGTCTCTAGAGTTGCAAGAGGAGTAGTGGATTCCTCCTTGCATGTCACTGCAATGTCTTTTAGATACTTAATTACGATTGTAGCAAGTATTTGATATGTTTGACTTGACCATTTTCCTCTTATGTAGGATGGCCAGCCAGCCAGCAAGCATAGACACATCATATTCGATTCTGATGTGGAAAGTGAAGCTGAAGTAGATGAGATGTTGAAGATGGATGTGAGTTTGGGAAATAGGCATGAAGAGGTAAGAGTCCAGTATTCTAAAAGGTCATATCAAATATGAATATGCCTTTGATTCTGAAGACTACTTTTTTGTGGTGAAGTGGCAGAAAAAAAGTAGGTAAGGTTTGAATTAATATGAATGATTTTCTAACTGTGCATCTGATAAGGCTGGAGAACTTGGAGACTTTATAAGGAGATTGAGACTTGTATAAAAGATATTCTAACTTTGAATGAAAGAAAAAGGATGTTTTAAGTTATAAGGCTTATGCATCATTAGTTCTGAAATTCTGCTGCTTTTAGTTGAAGGGAGGGATGGAGGTTTAGCTTGACTAGTATAGAAGGACTCTGCTCTTTCCAACACTGTGGGCAAAAAAAAATTTATAAAGTGATATCAGGGTCCAGAGAAGTTGTGTGGGACTTCTTCTTTACACCTTACTAATTGAGACCTTGTTTGGCAGACTCCTCACCATACTTTCAACACAACTAAGTACTCTTTTCTGGAATAGAACTTGTATCATCGCATTTTTTAGTCAGATCTCTGCTAAAGCTATAAGCCATTGGTTTTGCTTTTGTTGAGTTTTTTTACGACCATTCTCACTATTCAGTTAAGACCTTCTTTTCTTACTTCTCCTCTTGTTTAGCACTTTTTTTACTTATTTCTCTCTTATCTTGTATTCAGAATCCCTGCCCTTTCTTTTTCCTAATCTTTAAAAGAACCTCTAAATCTATGGAAAATTGTGTTGAAGCCTTGGAGCGTTTACCTTCTGTAATCATTTATAATTTATCACCTGACTTCAACCATGTCCTAGAGCTTGTACCATAAAGGAGGCTCCTTTAAAAAAGGTATAATTAGACCTTGATATTTTAAAACTGATCTTAAATGCAAATTGATCTCTTGACATCAGAAAGTTGGATTTTTAGACCTAACTCTCTCCTATTATAAAACCTGAGTTACCTTTTACGTGGGTATTGTGCCTATGCTAAAATTTAATAGTCATAACTGTAAAGTAGAATTGTACAACAGTGCCTATACAGTATAAGATTTGAAGCATGTAGATCAATAAGTGAGCTGGTTGTTCTAGAAATCCCCTTTTTCAGATAAACTGAAAAGCACGTAAAGAAAGTTGATACTGATTTATGTAAACAGCTGCTTTTTTATATTTTCTTTCTGTTTAATAAAGGGTAAATCTGCTCCTAAAACTTCGTGCAGACTGTTTGAAAGCAGCGAGGGTGAGCAAGATGACACAGACGATGAGAGATTCGAAATTAAGCCACAGTTTGAAGGCAAAGCTGGTCAAAAAGTGAGTGAACCCATTACTGTAACTTAATTTTTCATCTACTTTTCTGTAATGCCACTTCGGAAGAACATAACAGGTAGGTTTACATGCTTATTAAGTAAGATTTTGACAAACGTGTGATGGAGGAAACTTAGAGGAAGCAGTAGCCATGGAAGAAATAATGTGTCTTGGGAAGTGGGAGGAGTTTCCCTGATGTCATCTGTAAATGCAGAAAAATGCCTGAAAAAGCCGTCAAGAGCTAAAGGTTATTAGTATGTTGCCATAATTACCGTTAAAAAAGTTACTGAATGTTGATCATTTTTTTTATCCCATGCTAAATAGGATCTATCTCCTTTTGTTTAGCTCTTGAAGTTGCAGTCACGATTTGGCACAGATGAAAGATTTCGCATGGATGCTCGATTCCTTGAAAGTGAGAGTGAAGAAGAAGGTAAACTTGCTCCTATTTCTTGCTCAGTTATGGTAGTAGAGCTATATCACAGAGCCTGAATTTTGGATGCTTGAATCAACTTATGGACTACTTTTGCTAGAAAATAACCCAACTTTGTTGTGGCTGTTTCCTTAAACATATATGTTGCGAAAACATTTGTAATAGCTGAATGAGACATGCTTGGTTGATAAACCGACATTTGAAAATATTTTTTTTAACACATTCTGATATCTTGTGTTATCCCTGTTTTTCACAGGATAAGTGGTGACTTCAATATAAATTGCTGACCGTTCTGTTCATTTAAACTTTTTTGTCGTCATCTTGTAGTCCACAGCTGGTTTGGCAGCCTCAAAGAACGGGCTTTTGTGGGTTTTTTGTTTGTTTTTTTGTTGTTGTTGTTTTTAAGCAGCAGAAGGCAGAAAAGGTGAAAGGCAAAATTTAAAAAATATTTCTCCCCCTCCCAATCAAAATTGTTAGCCTAGTTTTCAAGGTGCAGAGTTTTATTCTGCAGCTTAAATTTTTGCCTAGTTCTGCTACTCCCTTGGTTGCTCTAGTGTGATCTTCTGCACAGCATCTGTCGGTGGCTGAGTAGTTGCACAGTTACGATATAAGCAGGGAGCAGGTTAAATAATCTAATTTTTGTGTGAAATAGATTCCCGTGACATTTCTAATCAGAAATTTTCTACAGTGCAAGGGAGGAAGCCTCAAAGTAGATTTAAAATAAAGTATGTGACATGTTGATACATGTGAGATCTTCCAGTGCTATAGTGATGTTATATATCAAATATTACAGCCTTACTCAGGTCATGGTGGTGGTGGGGGAGGAAATAATGTATTTATTTTTTACTTAGAGACAAACATCTCGAAGGCAGATGAGGATGAAGAACTTGCTGCGGAGAAAAAGAAAAATCTGCAAATACTGGGAAGCCTCTTGAATATTGACCTGGAACACCCTAAGCCAACTAAAATGGCCACAAGCGCTAAGAAATTCAAGTATGAGTCATCTATTATCAGAAAGGAAGGAATTTTAGGATGGCTTAATTTCTGCCAGTGTTTCACAAGTAATATTTCTGCCGAACTGACTCAGAAAAATCTTTCCTTCTCTGTCGTATGCATTGGGAGTCAGTCTTTAATGCAGTGTCCCAACAGATTATACAACTAGTAATGATAATTATTTTAGGGAAGAAATTATTGGATTCCTGCATGAGTTAATTCTAGAAGATTTTGAATGATAGGATCATTGGTTAGGAAAATTAATATTTTAATAAGTCCTTGCCTATGTAAGACATATTTCTGTTCTCTGGGGGGACAAATGTAAAGTGGCTAAACAAAGAACATGTGAGTCTTCTATTTTCTGAAGACCAAGCAGAGGGTGAAATAATCTCTGCAGCCCCAGAGGTCATCATAGGCGAGTGTTATAAGTGCCAGTGTTCTCTAACACCCAGTTAATGATATCGTATGTAACCACTTAAAAGCAGTTAATTTGTCCTAAGCATTAATTTAGGGAGAGAGGGCAAATAAGTGATTACCTTCTTGCATTGCCATAAGGCAGCAGGGGCTTTGCTACACGAGTGTTGGGGACAATCTAAACCTTAGGCTGCTTTACCTGAAAGTCCCCTAAATGTTTACATCTTGAAAGGTGGGCATAGTGGAATTTTGGCTGGTTGGTTGGTTTTCTTGGGTTTGGGGTTGGTTTTGTTTGTTTTTTTTTTCCCTTTGGACTGTTTGTGCAGTGGTTGGTACCAGAAGAAGTGGATATAGATAAAGCTATCCATACGGATACATTTATTGGCACAGCTCCTCAAAAGATAAATGCGTGCAGGTATCAACTGACTCTGCATTAACACACACAACTTGAGGTCTTGTTTTAGATGATATATTACAATTTGATTAAAATATCTTCTGTTTAGAACTTTTCCTGACCTGGACACTGGCTAGCAGGTACTTTTTTTCAATGCCAATTAGGTTTTGGATTGATTTGGAGCTTTTTTGGTTAAAGAAGTCAATGCAAGTTTGAATCTGACTGTCGGATAGCTTTCGGGTGAGCATTTAGAATGTCTCATGCTTGTGCTTTCCCTTTTGTGTTTTGATAGAGATATTAATGCTCTCCGCTATGATCCCACAAGACAGGACCATGCAGTTTTTGAAAGGAAACCAAGTGCTACAGAAAAGGAGAGGTAATATTATAGCTTGGTAACTAGAATTGTGTTTCTTCCTCTGGAAGGATGGCTATAGTAGAAGATTGGGTTTGAAACTGTACAGACTGCTCCGTTTTTTTTCTGTAGTTCTCTCTGTTATTGCTAAAATCAAGATAAGAATTGTGACCACTAAAACCACCCTGTAATGTAATCTTCTCTTTCTAGTCTGTCTCCTCTCTGCATGCCATTTTCTGTCTTCCTTTCTCACCTTCAGGTTGCCCCTTTGCTTCAAGTCATGGACTTTAAGATTTGCAAAACTTTGAGGAAAAAAATACTACCTCTTAACATTTCTTTTGCCAGAAAATAAATCTCCCCTAAATATCTTAATATATGTGCTGTCACATATTATGTGAAAAGTCAGGATGTGGTTAGTTATAAAGTTGCCTTTGGAGTCAAACCTCAGATGTTTCCCCACTGTCCACCCTCAAAGGGTGGTTAAGTTGCAGGAGGTTAAAAGAAAAAGGTCAAAAATCTAAACCAAAAGGATAGTCATGCTGTTCTATAAACCCATTTCTGGCAATAGGAAACACCATATTGCCAGAGCTATTAATTCATGTGCTTAGATAAGTTCAGGAAGATACTAATAGCAAGGTTGCCTCTTAGGGAACCTTTCTTTTAAAAAAAAAAAAAATCTACGTGCTGTGTTACTACCCTTTAACAATCTCATTTCAGTAAAGCAAAAATGAAGAAGAAGAGCGAAGAGAGTGAGAAACAGCCTGAAGTATCTAAAGAAATATATTATGATATTGCTGTTGATTTAAAAGAGTTGTTTGGATCTTCAAAGAGCCAATCAGAAAAGAATGAAGCAAAACCCTGGGACAAAGACAATGCGGAGGATTCTACCTCACCAGACCATTTGGGACCTAGTGTTGGAAGTAACGTAGCTAAGGACTCTACTGGTTTCACGTTCTCCTTCTTTGGAGACATGGAGGAGTCAGGCAAAAAAGAAGGTAACAGCAGAACATATATAATAGTACCGTTTCTAATGAGTAGCTTATATCAGGCACTGTAGGTGAGGTAGTGTACAGAAATACACAGTCTAGGGGATTTGCAGAGGCAGAAGTCAGTAATTATGCAAAATCATTATGATCTTCTCTTATACTTGCCGAGCTAAAAAATGTGGATAGGCCCAAGTACTCCAGCTCAACTGCTAATGATTGTTAGGTTGCAGCGACTTGGTAGAATCCTGGACCCTAACAACAAGCTTCAGAAGGACTCCTGCCCTTTTTTGCCTGTGCTGTGATGCTCCTAGTTGAGAATTTTGAGGGTGAATTTGGGGCATATGAGAAAGCAAGCTAAATTCTTACTTGCCAGAGGGCGGTAGAAAACCTGAGCGGGGAGTTTTCTGTCCTTTGTAAATCTGTCTTTTCAAATTCAAGTATTCCACTATGAAGTAGAAACTTTTACTGGCAAGAAGGATAGTAATCTGGTGTTTTGTTTGTTTGTTTTAATTGTGGTGTTATTGCAGAGCCCTATATAGTTGAAACAATAAAACCCGTGAAAGTCACATGGCAAGAAGATCCACGTTTTCAAGACAGCAGTTCTGAGGGTGATGATGAACCAGAGGCATCAGAAAGTGAAGCAGACAAAAAAATGCAAGTTACCTTTTTATTTGTTGTTTACTTGGTTGTAGTGGTTTAATACCATGAGGATGTTAACAGCAGCACTCAGGTCGTGGAGGACTAACATGTTGATTCCACATCTCTGAGCAATGGAAGTCTTCGTAGGAAATGAGTCCTTGCTGCATAGAATGTAAAAGTCAAAACTCTCCGTACCACACTTGATTATAAAAGCTGAGTTTCTAGTTCAGTGCATGAGAACTTAATTGGCTAGTGGGTTTGGTCAAAAGTCCAATACATACTAAGTTTTGTTAAAAAAAACCCCACTTCTTAAAGATGGTGGTGTTTGGTTAGTGCAGAGTAATGTGTATTATTTCTCTGAAGCAGTACAGCTTTAACTTGTGCTAATAGAATTGGATGCTAACTTTTATGATGCTGAAATTCCTTTGTGTTTTGTCTAGATTTTTATCTTTACCGCGGACAGAAAGCACTAGATTTTTCTTCTTCTCTAAAGATGATGTACGACTAAGAGGTATAACAGAACTTACCCTCTTCTGGTTTTTTAACTCTTTCTGAAATTTAAAGAGAAAAAAACACCGCCTAGTTATGAATGTTTTGTAGTGAAAACACACAGATCACGGGTTTCAGAACAAAAAAACAGTGGCAAATTTCCATCATGACTTGTGGTATAAATTGTGGTTGCACATCCCCTGAGAAAGTGCTGGTAAAATAAATGCTGAATAGCTACCTTGCTTTCCTGTTTTCAAATAATTGTCTAATATGTGGCTAGTCTTTTAGGGCTTAGAGAAAAAAAAAATCACTTGATGAGATACCTAGACTTTTTGGATCCTTTCAGGCATATATGTATGACGTTTAACTTCTTCCTGTGTTTCTGGTGTTATCTCTAGGAATACTGACTGTTCTTATCAACCACATATGCCCACATGGTTCTTGGTCCTAAATAAGGTGGAGGTTTTTTTTTTCTTGTGGATGTAATGAATTTAATAGTTGAAAACAAACACAAAACAAAAATCCCAAACAAAAAAAGAAACAAAGGAAAAAAAAAAAAAATCAAAACCCCCCCAACAACCCGCAGGCCACCAAAACAATTACTTTAGACATTTTTTTTATACAATAAATTTTCCAGAAAGCCTTAACGTTAGTTTGCTGAGACCTGTTGGATAACAATCTATCAAGGGGTGTGTGAAGTGACTGAGTTAATGCAGTTGCACTGGAATCTTCCAGCCTGTCTGATTTACAGAGCCACTTAACATTGAGCTCTGAATCCTTAGACACAAATTGTCTTGGGAAGCGTGGGGTAGGGGTGCTGAGCTTCTAATGAAGCTGATGCTGCTTCACTGCAGTTGGTATCTTGGCATATTAAGTATAACTACTGCTGCCTTCCGTTTCTCTTAGTACCCAGGGCTATAATGCAGAACATTTCTGTTGAAGCCCCCCACGTTGTGAGGGCAAGAGAGGAATATGAAGCAGCCTTCTGACTTTCTTGCTGTGTTGCTCACAAGATTTACAAACAGCGGCATATTCCAAAGTGTTTAATCATAGTAATTTGCTCTTTGTTTTGTGCAGAGGGCCCTAAGTTGTTTTGTAGATCAGTAGACCTCAGCGAAGAAAGAGATGGTTGGGAAGACAAGCGTAGATTATTGCTTGAGGTGAGTATTTTAACATCCGTTACTTGGTAACTGCAGCTGAAAGCTCAGCATGGGGAGGGAACACGGCTGCTTATTTGCTTAATTTGCATTTTAAATTAACGTACGCTCTTTAGAAGGGCTTGAAACCTTATAATTGCTAGGGAGCTAAAGATTTTTACTATGGAAGTGGTGTGCATAACATCAATTTGTGATATCCAGTCAGGTTAATGACTGAATCTCTATATTGAACAGGACCAGTTACTTGCCTGCATGTAAAAAAAAAAAGTATTTGAGACAAACAGGTGAACTTAGTAACGTCTCATAACATTATGATTAACATAGAAATATTTTCAGGAATGCCGGAAGAAGCACAAGGATGCAAGAAGGAAAGTGAAAGCAAAACAATAAATCTTTCTTACCTTACTGGTCAGAAGTGTTTTGTGTTTCTTCTTTGAAGAAGTTGCAGAAAGATGTTACTTTCACAATGCCGGTCTTTTGAAGATCTAATAGGAAATAATATCAGAAAAGCCTGTTCAGCTTTGTTTCTGAAGAGGTACACGTTTATTGTATCAGTTCAGTGGTTATACCAAGGTTTGGCTTCTTTTGTCTATATGGTTTAAATGGGACTTGCTGCTTTGCAAGTTTTTCAAGAATTTGGTCATGTAACAAAGACAACATGGGGTTATTTTGCTGGGTTCTTTGGCCACAGTGCTGCATACGGTTGAGAAACAGACATGGAGCTACCTGCTCGAAGACCTGTATTCTGCCAAACACAGGAAGAGATGATGTTTGAGATGCCTTTACAAATGTTTGGAATGCTTAATTTCCAGAGTAAAAGTGTGTGAGGAGTTTATGGAGAAAAAAAAAAATACATAACACAGAAGATGTATAAAATGAGCAGACTTGAATTTCTTTACAGAGCTGATATTTCTACTTTTTAATTGAGTGTATACATAAATATTAAGGACGAATGTTGGCAGGGGGTGTGTGCTTGTTGAATGAGTGATATTTATACCTGTTATGTCCTATGTCCATTTGGCCTATATGCTGCAGAGGTCTTCAGGGGACCCTACCAGAGCAGGCATCTGGACTAAACTCTCAAGAGCTGCTCTTCTGCATGATGTGCAGCGTTGTTTCCCTCTGCATGTGTTCCCTGCTCAGGGGTACAGAATACAGCAGTAGTCGGATTGGTTTACTGACTTCAGTTTTACTTTTTGTTTTTACAGGAAAAGAGTTAGGGAAGAACACTTCCACTTTTAGATGTGTTCTGTGTGATTTGCAGAAACCTGTGTAAGTTTTGGGAAAATTTAACAATGGTCAGTGTTCCCCAAATACTGCAGGTTACAATGTAAGTGCCCTGTAGCTTAGACATTCTCCTGGGCTGCTGCTAATCCTGGTATATCGGCATTGGATGAAACACAGTCGAAGAGGGAGGAAAAAAAAATACTTAAACTCACAGAATTCTTCCCATTTCATCTTCCCCGCTCTGCAGGCTTAAACTGAAGATGAAAGATGTATTCTGCTAATGATGGATTAATTTTCTTTTTGCTGTGAGTCTGTCAAACATGCGATGAAGGTTCTGATTTTTGTTTTCATTTAACCTTCTGAGCACAGTTCAGAAGTAATGATCAATAGGAATTTGTGAACATTTTGTCAAGCTTCAAAGCTAACTTCTATTGACACAAGACTAGCATGTCTGTCAATTGATATGTCACTTTTGTTGCTGGGCCGTGCAGAGGTGTAAGGTAAGACTGCATCAAGCCTGATAAGGCTGAGATAAGATCCGTTTCTAAAAGCAGAGTGCTAGCTGTCAAAATAGCCCCTTTTCATTATTCTTTCATTCCACTCAGCCACCTTTCTTGCCCAAAACGCAGCAGGTTATAGCTCTCTTCTTCAACTTAAGATATAATAATTGCCCTGTAAACTTTAATTTTTGGTGGTGTGAGTGTATGGCAAGGTAGAAGTATTAATGACACGCAAAGCCGAGTCTTTCTGAAATTTGAATTGTTTAGAATGATGCTGGCAAATCTTAGAGGCACATGCTTCTTTGGGTCCATTGCAGTTAAAATATTGGATTCTCTACGTATAGTGATGGCAGAACACTTCAAGCAGTCTTTTCTAGGGAAAACCAGGATGGCTGATTTCTAGGAGTGCATTTCTAGATCAAGTCAAGCTAAAATGGATAATCGTGAAGCATTTTGTAGAGACCTGTGTCAGAAATGCCGTGATTGTGAAAGGAAATGGGGGGGTGTGTTTAAAAGCAGTAGAAGAGGGGAGAAGCAAACATTGGAACAATAGTTGAGTGGTCTCTTAGGGTAACAAAGGACACTGTTTCCAGAAGGCCTGTGCTCTGAGCCCATAGCCCGAGCAACTTGGTAATGGGAGACCCTGTACTCTCACAACAGGATTATGGCATCAAGATTACGTCACCTCGTACATGCCATTACTCTTTCTGTTCATCTGAACTTTTTACTGTGAAAATTAAGCCTTCAAATATATGTGTAATTTAAAACTTTTAAGTGTTGTGTATATATATGTGTGTGTATATTGTGTATATACATTGTGTCTATGTTTGCATATATATTATAAGGAAAGCATTTGCATGAGAAACTCAATTGTTCCAGTAGAACCACTGAGCGTTGGCTGGATTTACTTCCCTTTTGTAAGAAATAGTGCTGTTAAAAACAACCACGTCAAGTTCTGGTGTTAGAGCATTGACTTTTACAACAGTTCCATAAAATTTTTCCTGAAGGAAAAACCTTTTATGATGGCAAAAAATGTAACCTTGGAGAAACAGTAGAGCTGTGTTGAACGTTGAGTTTTGCTTAGGATTTGGGTTGGTAAGTTGTCTGCGACAGCATGAAAGACTGTTCCAAAGATTTGACATCTGCTGATGCAGAGCAAGATCAAAGGGACATAAGCACAATTGTTGAACACCTAATGAATATTATGCAAGTGAACTGTTTTTCTTCAGTGCTCTAAATTTTTAGAGTATGGAAACTCTACTATTCTGGAAGTAGTCTAACTCTACCTTGTTTTCTAGGTAAGGTGATTTGTATGTTTGTGTATTTGTATGATCCCAGAGATACCAATACATCATTTGAATTCATGGGATGCAGCTACAAGCCTTCTAGCTATCTTTCTTTTTCTTTTCTGCTTCCTATACTACTGTCCGTGCATCTGAAGTAGTCTGTGGTATTGCTGACTTACCACATCGACATTCAAAATAGTGGTAGTGTTATGATAGGTAATGGGAATTGCAAATGCCTGGCACAGAACAAGTAAACAACTTTGCTTTTTTGTCTCAGGGTATGGAGTCTGAGATGGCAACATCACTTTAAGACAGGATTATGACCACTACCTGTGGTCCCGTGTAGTACTTCACAAGACTCTTTGCTTCTTGTAGACTGCTGTTTGTGATGTGTGTGTTTTTGATCAAACAAGCAAGGCCTGTGAGAACAAGTTTTGCCCATTAAAAAGTTTCAACTCCATCTCATGGACACCATCCCTTCTGAGCATTTAGTGAAGAGTGGCTAACCCTGGGAGAGGACAGCTCTTAGGTTAGATGGTCCCGTTCAGTGTGATTGTATGTGGTTAAACATGCCTGACAGCTAAAATTGCTCAAAAAGCCGTAGTTCTGTTATGTCCTGAATTATAAGTTCTTGTTTTTGCAGCCTTAGTGGTTGTCACAGTAAAGAAAAGAAAATAAATACATCTTCACACTTAAATTTATCGTGTGGGATTACATTCATAGCCACATATTCAACCAGCTGGGTTGGAATAAATCTGCTGTTTGAAATTAAAGGGGTGAAATAAGCTTGTTTTGTGTCAACTGGTTACAAAGTTTCTGTGGTTTACTGACTTTTTTTTTCACTGTGTTACAAATTTAAACAGTTGCTGTCAGCTGAGCCCTGGATGAGTGAACCACCAGACTCTGCTCTTTCAGAGGGGGGAATGGGAAAGGAAGAGATGTGGGCTGGTGGCACTGCTGGGAGGACTGCAGCCACAGTAGATGATGAAATCTTACACAGCTGGGGCAGATGCGCACTGAGTTAACTCTTACATGATGTATAGCACTCGGTCCTGGGATTTGGTGGGTTGTGGTGATTACCTATGTCAAATTTGCTTCCAAAACATGGTGCAACATGTTGCATCCTGGGTTATTTTGGTAAACTACAAGCGCTTAAAGGAGGGCAGAGGCGTATGGATTTGCAACTTCTATTTGCGTGCAGGAATGTGCTGCAGTGATGGGGCTGTTCGGCCCATGAGCCATCTCCTCGTCTCATTTTGCACTGCTGCTCTGCTCTAACTTCCCACGCTTTGCCTCTGCCGATGTGTTGGTGCGTGTCGGCTGTCAGCATCCCCTGTGCAGGGCACAGAGGCAAGACAGCGCCTGTGCTCTCGGAGGCTTGTGGAAGTTAAAGCAAGTTATACACCACAAAGTTCCTGGAGATTTATCTAGGGACGATGTTGGTACAGGTCCTGTGTAGAAGCTCTTGGTCTTTAGCAATGAGTGTGAGCCAATGTATTTTCTTGGTTTTATGACTTAACTAAACTTTCATGGATTATTTTTTCCTCAACAGCAGAGGGCACCTCTGGATATTGTGGAGGTACACCAAGCATGGAAATGCTAGGTTTTCAAAAATGATGAGTTTAACACTTAAAATTCTTCTCTTCTCCTTCCCTTCCACTTCAGTGGTGTCCGAGGCAGACACTAGTCTTTGATATCATATTATATTCAAGTCTTGTAAGAAATGTTTATCTGACTTTCACATTATTTCAAGTCTTTGCTGTGGTGAACCCCATAGCTCTGCTTGTAATTAGTCTGCAGTATTAGAAGGTTTCAAATTTCAACCTTGAATCTGGAAAACTAGGCACTTTAAAACGTGTAGTAGCAACGTGCAGCTTACTCATCCAGCAGTGCTCCACGAGGGCACATGATACTGCTTCGGTTACTGCTCCGTCTCCAGTTACCAAAAGGGGAGAAGTCTTTCAGTGCTCCCTGATGTGCCACTGAATTTGGGGTGGGGGACGGCTATGGAGGTTGAATTTATTTCTCTTCCTTGCTTCCTTTTTTGGGGAAGTCAGTTCTTTTTGTCTATTAGAGGCCATAAGTGTAATTAAATTTTTTTGAGTAAAAGATGAGTGTAGTATATTTTGACTTACTACAGGAATGGAGCAGCTTTGAAGTGTGCTTTCTGGAGGAATCAGAGTAACTTATTTACAAGAGAATCTGAAAAACACAATGTCTGCATGGTTGAAGCGCTTTCTGATGGAGGTGGTAGGCTGTGGGAGTTGAAAGATTTGATTCCTTTTCTGGATCTGCCTAGTGCTAAAGTACAGATGAGGTAACATACTGCATTCGACAGGGCAACCAAGGCACACGTTTATTTCCATACCTTAGTTTATCAAACCTTTGCTTTGTAATTTATGCTTGGATTATATTTGGGGAGAACTACATATGTAAAAAACAAAACAAAGTTGACAACAAAACTCTCCACCCAAACAAGCCAAGAACAACTCCTGGTCTTCCGAGCTGCGAATGTTGTGACACAACTGTTGGGATGATTGTATTTCCCGCATCAGGTGACATAGGGCAGCAATTGCTGTTGCTTGCTCTAGGTTTTATTTGGGATATGAGACAAACATTTTGGCAGCTGACCTAAAAACTTGCAGGTTTGATTTTCTTGGAAGCTAGAGAGAACTACTGCATTCACTAGCTTCAGGGAAAATGCAAGACCAGGTTCTGTTGTGAATCTTCTGCAGATGCTAAGTGATTTGGTATATTTTATTTTTATCTGAGCTCTCCAGGTAGCAGTGTTACTGTAATGTACACCCAGGTAGACAACCTCTTGAGGTATAATCTGAAGGCATCTGACACTCTGAGATATCCACACAGAGCTGCAGGAGCAACTTAACACGGGCCTGTCTTGCTAATAGGGAGACTTTAATATGAACTTTCATCTGTGAAGCTTAACATTGTTCTGATATTTGTGTGTCTGTGCACGTGATGATGTGAATAATTAAACTAGTATAAAACACATCTGTCGGTAACGTTATTTCTAGGTATGGCTCAACTGTACTGTTTATTCTGAGGAATATGAGAAAGCTTTTCAATATTCCCTGAAGGAAGTGGAAAAGTGGAGCAGTTTGTTCGGTGGGGGTTCTGAATTGTTCCTGCATCTTTTTCAAAGACTGAGAACAGCAGAACTGATCTGATTTCCAACAAAGGAGGAACAGAACAACTTGACTTCTTGTGTTTCTGGATTAACAAATTCGGAGTGTACTGTTTGACCCTTTTTTCTCAGTGCATTGTTCTCATCTACATCAGTTTGTTTACAAGGCAGATCCCCCCCACTGTCATTTACTAAACTTGAAGAACCTTTATCTAAGGAGAAATGTGAGCATCAAAGTGTACCAGAAACGAAAGCTTTGTTTCTTACTAAAGCATTTCTCAGTTACTTTCCTGGCTGCTTTATGATGTGAAGTTAGCAGAGTACCTGCTGTTCCTGCTCTGTGAGGTGGGAATCGGTGCCACTAGATGGAGCAGAGGGTACGGTTAGTGCAGGAGATTGCACCAAGTAATGCTACAGGACTGGAGGCTGAAATAAAATGGAGTAGAAAATTAGAGCAGTCATTGGCCTGCTTTAAACCTGTCTATTAATATATCTGAACAAAAGTGATGAGAGGAGGTTGAAATCGACTGGTATATAATGAACTGTTTATATACTTTTTTTTTTTTTAAAAAGGGAGTATTATGCTGGTGGTTTAGGTGCTGGAGATGAATTGTTACAATCATTCTGTTGCTGTAAATGTTGCAGTAATGAAGAAAATGGCTTTAAACGTCTTCCAGAATCTTACATTCCTGAGTTGGCATTGGTTATCTGATTTTGAAAAACAAATCCAGTCTACTGTAGGTTCAGTCTTCATACTGACTGCGTGTTGGATTGTCTTAGAAAGTTACTTGCTCTGATAGCCAAATGCAGGAATGAAGCATCCCACTGTTTTCAAAACAGTCAGTCAATCAAAACCTCTCAGTGAAACACTGTTTTGACCAGAGACTAGATGAGAAGTTGGTACTAGGTCCAAGTAATTTTTTTTTTTTAACTTGATTTTAGGTAGAATTTGGCTTGTGTATATCCTTGTTCATTTGAATTTCAGCCCTTGTGGTTGTGTAGTTGTCCTTATGTTAAATGGTTGTAACAGAATGTTTAAGGAGGTTCTTTTAATTTTTAAGTTTTATGTCAGGATTTTGGTGATAAATTACAGTGATTTTGTGGGTCTGTGATGTAGTGGATGCTTGAACAGTCCAGACGTGTCAAGGATAAGACCATGCAGCTCCGTGTGTAGATATTTGCTATCGACAGAGCATTCTTGACAGCTAAATTATCTCAACTTAGTGCCCTACTTTTTAAACTGAGAACTAGATTTGTAGTTCAGTGGCAAGAGCTACTTGAAGTTGATCTTGCCAAGGAGTTGAATTTGCAACTTGTTTTACAAATCAGTTTTCTGTGCTGCTTATTTCCAGGTGTTATCACTTCCAGATTAAATACTTGTTTGATAGCTTCAGTCCCCCATGGTTGATGTGCGTGCGCTTCTTCGGCAACTGCTTAATAGCTCATAAGGTCCTACTGGATCATGAGGTTGATTATGCTTGATCTATATCTTAACTTTGGTATGGGACCTGCTTTTAAGAACGGAGCTGGATGAAAGCTGTCCGAGGAGAGCCTTCAGATAGTCTTAGCGCTAGGAAAGGCTCGTAAATGAGCTGGAGCTCTGTCCTGGCTTGTGTAGCAGGAACTTGTAATTCCTCTTCAAGGCATGGCACTGGTTGGATTTGGCA
>JAVSBS010011842.1:0-17980 GCA_033124195.1 Coracias cyanogaster | reverse complement strand
CCCCCTCAGGCTTATCAGCAGTTTGAGGCAGAGGACAACATACAGATGGAGGGTGTTCCAAACTTGGTAAAAGCCATCAGACTTGGGAGGTAAGCCCTGATTTTTGAACAGGCAGGGTGGGCAGCTTTGCTGCCTAATTCCTCATAATGCTATCAGGAGGTGGAAACTCCAGAGGCTTCTCTCTAGTTTGCTATAATCTTTAATCCCATTTTTAGGCTTGATTGGTTTGATTTGAGAGAACTTTGATAAGCATTGGTACTTCAGGTCATTGAATGTGTTAGGGTATTGACAGTGCTGGAGAAGGTTGCAGGTGGACCTTGAGCGTGAGTTTGTGATGTTGTTCCAGTGAGATGCTTACTTATCAGTTTTAAAAATATTTGTTTTATGCTTATACTGATGCTGGAAGACCTTTAAAATTTTTCTCTGTAGACTTGCAGCTGTGAATAGTGAAACTTTATTATGTGTATTGTTTTTCACATGTAATATCTTACACAATATAATCTTGCGCTGTAATACGTTCCATGATATAACAAGGATATAATGGTTTTATAAAGACGTATTACAGCAGAGACAATGGGTATTTTGCTTTCAGGATGGATATCACCAAACTGATTTTATCATCCACCTGTTAAGAATTTGACATCTTAGTGGAAGAAAAAGTCTCAGACAAATGTCAGAGGAGCTTTTTGTGTTATTACTTAAAAGGGAAATTGATGGGACCTGTGTCCGGTTGCCACTTTGTGGACCCAACGTGTAGGGCAGGGCCAGTGCCCAGCTCCATTCCTCCTGGGGGGATGTTACCAAAGTTCCAGACTTCCACTCTTTTGTGTACTGGTGGAGTAAAATGGAACTGGTGACACTTTGTTTTTAAGTGTACTTCTGTTTACCAGTGGAAGGAATCCTTTTTTTTTTTCATCTCCTGTTTCACTGCTGTTAATTTCCTGTTAATCCTGATGAGAATCTACCTTTAATAGTGACTGAAGTTTCTTCAAGGTTTTTAGGCCAGAATTTGATGGTCTTCCTCAAAGTCCTTCTGGCTGTTCTTCATAGGTTCAGGTATCTTCTGTGTTCAAGTTCATGGTGAACTCTAATGCTTGGGGAATATCTGATCTCTTTCACAGGATTTCATTGGAAAGGGGAAGCCTGTGGGGTTTTTCCATTTTGGGGGTTTTTTTTAGTGGTGGGGTTTTTTTTGGTCACGATACTATCTTTGATGGGAGGCATGTTTTGGGTAGAATAGATTTCCAGTGTTGTGTATTATCCTGCTGGTATTGGAAAAGTCTGTTTTAAGGACTGCAAATGTGGTGTCTGAGGGTGTATAAACTTGCTGTACGTGTGCTTGTGACTGAAACTTCCAGCTGTAGGACTGTTACACAGCTGGAAGGGACTTCAGAATGCTGAATGTCAACTACATCATCTGCTCGGACTTTCATTTTTTTTAACCTTCATATGTAACAAAAATAGCTACCACATTTAATGGAGATTTTCTGCTTGACAATGCAGTATCTGTATCTGTGTACACTTGTCTTCTATGACTTGATTTAAGGAACTATTGAGAAAATGGTGTGCTTCGTTACGGAACCTCAGCTATTGTGAAAGTTCTTGTTATATTCATAACAGCGGGAAATGCTTTAGTGGATTTTTGTGAAGGTAGGTTATGGAGAGCTGGAACAAAGAAGAGCGTGTGTAACACCTAACGCGGAGTTCATTGTCATTAAACGCGCCAAGGACTTTGCCCAGACTCCACCAGACAAAATTAATCTTTAGGAGCTAGTTTTGGCCACACTGTCTAGACGTGAGCGTACTGACCACCGCTGGGGTGCATTGCCGTGGTTTCTTTGCAGGTTCTTGGTGAGGCCACACTGAACCATGACTTCTCCACCCATGGAGAAGCACTGGCATTTGGCAGGGAGCAGTGCGGGCACAGACTGCAGCAGGGCTCTCACGGGGTGCTTGGACACTGTTTCTGAGGGAGGGAGCAGGTTTCTCATAATGTGGAGCACATTAGCCACGCAGTTTGCTCTTTCTGATTTCCAGGCTATTTGCCTGTCCCAAAGCAGGTGACCAGGCCCTTGGTCTGTAGGGAAGGGAGGGGTGTTGGGATCTGTAATGCAAAGCCCAGGGATGGTGGAGGCTGTGGGCAGCTACAGCTGCTGAGCTCTGCCTTGTAGCTACCAACTGGTTACTGCTAGGATGTCTCCAGTGGTCAACTGGTGTAAAATGTAATTGCTTCTGACTAGAATACTGGTCAGTTGAAGATGGTGATAAAATTTGTTTTGTCCTGTCAAGCTTCATAACTATAAATTCTGACACTTATTTCTATAGGCACATAGCACAAGCTTCCATATAACCTCCTTTTAAAAATATGAGAGGGTTAAAACATCTGTTTCCTAAAATAAAAATAAACTAAATTCTTCATTAAATGCTATTTTTGTGTCCTGCATTACCTCTCAAATAGCTATTTATGAAAGTGTTCAATCTTGTGCTAGTATAAATAACATTTGTTGTAATACTTTTGGTCAGATATTTATAGGTGGAGTGCAAAAGGTTGTGTCAAGGGACTTAATGCTCTTATAAGAGCAAGATTAGGTTAGGAGCTAAGAATGTTTGCACAGATTTGAGTGAGCAGACAAATTATATATTTTGATTCCAGCATTTGACTCTGGCCAATTTTTTTTCATTGAAACATACTTAAAATAAAATGCCATGACAAAATACAGATACATGGAGCAAAAAAGTGGTATATTGAGAATTAATTTTCAGAAGACCCAGGTGACAATACGAAAATGTGCAAGTAGCAGAGAAAATGCTGGCATTTATCATCAGATAATGTGTTCGGCAATGAGTATCTGGAGACAGGTAACTATAAATTTCAAGTTTCTCGGGTGTATTTAAACATGGCAAGTAGAAGAAGAGTAGCTCAGTTACAGAACTTGAAACACATGCTTGTCACGTAAACACTGTCCTCAAAAATACCTAAATGAAAAGATGGAATTAACATTTAATCAGCAAAAAATGTTGTCTGTTTGAATGGAAAAAAAAAGTGAAGGAATTTCTGAATTCTTTTAGTTTTTCTGCAAATTGCATAAGGGCTATCACTGTTTCTTCCAGCACATCTCTTAATATGAACTTATTGTCTAAAGTTCTATTGAATCTGCTAGATGGATTTTCAGTTTCTTGGAATACCTACAGAGATATTCAAATGTTTTCTTGCCCTGAATCTGTTGCCTTGATACTCAGTGGAATATGAGTGAATGCCAGAAGCCTTATTTCTGTACCACAATATGTGACTTGCAGCTATGTCAAAAATAACTTGTTTGTTTGTCCTGGTGAAACACCTCTGGAGATTGTGTGGGGGTATGTTCTAGGAAACCAACCTAGAGCTTTAACGGGAGCTCCCAGCTCTGCTCCAAGACTGAGTCTGGCAATGTGATGTGGCTTCTGCCTCTTCCTACAGTTTCCATGTGCACGTGTGAAACCATCTGGATTGGTGTGAGCAGTAAGCTGTCCTTGAACATAAAAATGCCCCCTCATTGGACTAGCACTCAGCTAGGAAAAATAGTGCTTGGGCTTTTGACGAGGCCTGCAAATCTAAGATTGTGTTGCTGTTGATCTACTTGGGAAGCTCAAATGAGAGTTTAAAAACACAAGGACAAACATACATTTTATCCCACTCTTTGCTACTAAGAATACTCTTACCTCTGATATAGTTGCCTAGTCCTAGGCAAGTCAGACTCATTTTCTAGAACTCTGAATGTAATTTTAATTTTTTAAAATTTTTCTTCCAGTTAGCAGACTTGAGGAGAGGGAGGCAGAACTCAAGAAAGAATACAATGCACTTCATTCAAGACATACAGAGGTAGGTCGTTCTGGCAAGTTGAATTCAGGGTATCTGGAAAAATGTAGATCTACAGAAAACTTTCTGTTGTGAGCAATTAGGATAATTATTGGACATTTTGGTTTATTCACTGATGCTTGGATGTTTGTATTGCTCATGTTAGCTGTAACCAGGCTTCCTTTGGCTATGTAGTTTTTCTCATTCACCTCTAAGTGTCTGTGGCAGCTTGATTATATATTTGTCAGTTTTATACCTTTGCTGGGTAGAAGTTTTGTTTTTTCATATTTCAAAGGCAGTCCTTCAAAGCACAGTAACCAACTTGAAAGAAATAGAAATGAAATTGCAATCTCAGTACACTTTCCAGCAGTTTTCTGTGTTTTTACTTGTACCATTGAAAGAACAAATACCTTAAACTGGCCTCTTATGATTAATCATTAAAAGGTCCTGCCACGCTTATTGATAGCTATTGAGAACAGTATTGGCTAATGAAGATGGTACAAGTTTGTTTAAATAAGAGCCACACTTTTAAAGGATGAAGGGACTTGCAATGCTTTGGTTTTTTTAGTAGCAGGTCATCCTTCCTATGCAGGGATGTTTACTGCCTACAACGAAATATACTTATTTTAGTAAGGAAATCAGTAGGTTCTTTTAATAATTCTGATTAATATGAAGTCCTAATATTGAGTGCAGTTCTTTTCCATACTCTGCTTTGCCTTTGAAAGGTCAGATAGCTGTTTTTAGATCATCACTAACAGAGGGGAATGCAGTACTGACTGTTCCTCTTTGAAAAGACCACATGTGGGGAACGGGAAAGCAAATACAGATGTCAAATTTGGTTACCTTTAATACTTCCTTAGCAATCTTAAGATAAGTGTGTTATACTGATGACAGCTGAAAGTGGCTTGGAACTACAACCAGCATGTAGCTCTTGAGTATTGCATGACAAGACTTTGCAGCTCTTAAACAAAAATATTCATATATTTCCTGAAATCCTGATGTGTTTAAGGTCACATTTGTTACTAAATGGTTGTTTTAGAATGCTGTGTCTGTTGAAAACTGGGAATTGAAGTAAAATGAGTGACAAAGCTTAATGCTGCCCACTTACTTTTTATATAATTTTGAATTGGAAGGACTTCAGAGTACTGTGTGCTTGCAGTGTTTTTGTTTATTTTAGTTAGAACTAAACAACAAATGGCACAGGGTTTTATTGAATCCTGTTCTGCAGAGTTCAAGATAACTAGATATATTGGACACCATTACTTCATTGAAATGCTAATGAAATGTTCTGAATATCTTTTTACTTAGGTTTTACTCCAAAATGGACAACAGCCTCTGCTGGTTTGATTCCAATTTATTAAACACTTTTACATCTTGAATTCCCTTTCTTTGGTGTAGGGAGAGGTGTTTCCTTGGGCTTTATTGTTACTGAGGTGACTGTGTCCTTTCTTCATAAAGAAATATGTAATGCAGCACAGTATATTCTTACCTCTCTGCTCCTGAAATCAGTTCTCACATTTTCTGTGCCCTTTCCTTTCAGCATGTTTACTTCCTTCTTTCTATGTTTCCCAGTCTCAGCATTTTGTTTTTTCCTTTTCAGCGTTTCACCTCTCTCCCTTCGTATTATATAGCTTCTAAAACCAAAAGCATTTACCTTGGGTTATTTCTGCTTTTGCCTAGGAAGATTTTGATCTGTCTTTAGGTGACGAGTGTGTGTACACATTTCTAGAGGCACCCAAAATTCTCAGGCCACCCAGCTGGCAGCTGCGGAAATACAACCGTATATTCAAGATAGGATGTGGAGAGGTGATGGGCTAAGGGGTTTGTGGGTTGCAAAGGCTCAGCTCTGGGCTGGGGACTCAGGGCAAAGAATAGCTGCTTAGGAAAGATTGGGAGCCTTTTTAACAGCTGCATGACTAACCTCAGGAAGTTAACTAGATACTCCTTATCTTCATTTGCAAAGATATTTTTCAGCACAATTAGACCATTGTGAGTCTTGCAAAGTACGAACTTCCTGATGTACCTCACTTCAGGCATACACTGTTTCATTTTAACGCTGGTATCTGGAGTGTGTTTAAGACAGAGGGACTGAAATCCTTGGGAACTGGAAAGGGCGGTCTGATAATAGTGCTCATCTTCCCTCACCCACTTTGTGATTTCCTGTTTCCCTTTCTCCCAACAAATTCTAGTGGTTTAAGTCTGTGTAGTAGCTTTTCTTTTCATACCAGATAATTCTGGCAAACATCCAACCTACTTTAAGGATTTATCTATCAAGTTTATTGGCTTAAATATTTCTATCCCAGTACTTGTTTCTGAAAGCTTTCTTACTTTCATGGTTGTCTAGGGAGGAATACTTTTTTTTTCCTTCGGAATCAGCTTCACCTTTGTATTTGCAAGTGATCCATCTTAGGTATTTCCTGATAGCAACTGTTTTTCCTTCAATTGACCAAATAATGAACAGAGCATTAAAAAAAAATTCTTTTTTTTTTTTGCTTTAAGATGTTGGCAGCGATTACTTTGACAGATGTCATGTTAAAGATGTGACTTGACTGCGTTTTCTGGAATCTTAATTTCTAACAATTTTTCTCTATTCTGTCTTCAGTATTTACTTCCCTCCATTTCCATCCCCTCTTATTCTTTAATTCACAGATTAGTATTTCACACTTGGATGTCTTTCTCTTCCAACTCTTGACTTCACTGAGGCTCAGTAACCACGTCCTTTTTCAGCACTAACCCTGCCCGCCTGTGCCTGCCCCTCTGCTGAGATCAGTGCCCAGCAAGCTCGCTGCCTCAGCATCTCACAAGCATTTCGCCTCAAGAGTTTGCATCAAAACAGACCGAGACCTATTTGAATTGATTAAGCCCTGGGAAGTTCCAGCAGTGATGCGAACCAGAGAACCGAATCCCTCGCCCGCAGTGTGCGTTGTGCAGAGTGCCGGGAGCGCTCCTTGGAGCTCAGTCTGGCAGAGCCAGGGCTCTGCATTGCAGCTCCCGACACCAGCCTGCCCTAGCAACAAGGTGTCTTTGCAGCTGCAGAGAGGCAGCAGGGCTGCCCTGGCTTGTTAAAAAGCTCTGGAACAGGCTTTAGCCTTCTTCCCCCTTCTCTTAGTCTCCAGCTTGCTGCTCTCTGTAGAGTGGGAGAGGAGCTAACGGGTATGAGTGGGATATATCCCCCAAAGCTTCCTCCCCTGGTGAGTTTGTGCTTGAACTACAGGCTTAATTTTAAAATAAGGTATGATAACCTGAGCAGAGGAGCTGGCAGATTGGAAAGTGGAGGGTAGCTGGGCATTTGTAGCAGGTAGCGAAGAGAATAAACTGAGAACAGGACGTATGAATGCAATCCAGACAAGTTCTTACACCCGTGTTGTGATCCCCTCCTTAGTTAACGTGCTCTGGTCCATTGTCTTGCCTCCACTTGGAGCGTATTTTAATCTTGTGCTGGTCGTGCTCTGCTCTAATGCACAGAACAGATGTGCAGTGAGGCAGTATGCTGGAGTTCCTGAATTGAGCTTCTGGAATCTAACTACGCCAAGTCTTGTTTCCATCTTTCTCTGGACTGTAGGGACAGTGTGCTAGAAAGTTGAATGGCGATAGTGATCTAATCCAAAAATCTTCCGACCTTTGCTCTTTAGACTTCAAAACAAATTTTGTTACTCAGTTATAGCTTTTTACCTCAAATACTGTTCTGTTTAATAGAAAATGGACTTGTTATGCTGCCTGTATAAAACCAGTCCTGTCTTCTATACATACCCATTGGTGCTTTTTGCCTTTGCTGCAAAGAGATGAAGTGCTGCTGGTAGTGACTCTTTCAGGGCGTACTCCTGAGGAAAAGGTAAAGGGTCTCGCTTTCTTTTTCTCCGTAGTTAATGGGGCAGTTCCTTCATAACTATGGCACTAGCTTTTTAAAGGCTTGGCGGGGGTCTGTTTTATGTTTATTACTCAGCTGGGAAACTGAGGCAAAGCAGAACTTTAGTGTCTTCTTGAGACCTGACTAACACCTGTGGCACTTCTCTGCACAGGTTTCCAAAATAAAACTTTTTTCCTAAGGAAGTGATTCATTTTATCCTTTTGGAAACACAAGGCTAAGATGTTCGATATCTCTTTCCCTGACACACAGAATATGGGCTTAGTTTAATGAAGCATAATTGGGCCATGGAAGTTTCTCAGTGCTTTGCGCTGATATAATGTGACAGAACAGTGAGCCTGTCTCTGGCATTGGGAATGTATTTTGTCAGGTTCATTTGGATAAACAGATGTCCCCAGCAAGTCCCTGTACAGGGACACAGGAAGAGAAGGCGAAGTGGAGATGTCTAGTTGCAGTTGTGGCTAAGCATAGGTACCAGTCATAGTGGTTTTGAGATTAGACTGTAAATATCTGTTCAAGCAAATAGTTGTTTTTTTTCTAAAGCCTCGTGCCAAGCTTTAACAGCTCGCTGTATAAAGCCTGGATTTAACATCTTTATGTACTGTTGTATCTGCCAGTGACATCTTACGTGGATAAAGATACATCGGGCTCACCAGTGGGAACGATGCTTTTACTTGGGTGACAAGTTCAGCACAAATCCTTAAAGGTACAAGGTAGTTACATGGAAGTATGTTTGGGAGTCTTGTACTGAATCAAGGAGATTCTAGAACTGTCTTACTACCTTAATAAGTGTAGATAATTTGGGACACAGAAAGATCTATATATACACAGTTGATTGCACGTTCCCAATGGGAGGAGCTGCTTGTCCCAACGCTGATTGGATCTGCAGGATGAACAGTGAGGGCTGTAGCACAGAGCCTGCTCTGACAGCAAAAGAATTACTAAACCTGTCCTGGGGGAGTTAAAGCATTGACACAAAAAGGAAGGAGTGAAAGAGAAAGGAAGGCATAAAGGAGATGCTCTCAACCTGGTTAAGGAAAAGGTGCAGGTAACAACCACCACAACATGGTATATACACATTTGTTTGTAACAAACTGTCAGGCTTATATACATTGGGACTGATCCTATTGGTAAGGGTAGGAATAGAAACTACTGACAAGATGTTAATTGTCTTTCTCTAAATGCTGAAGTTTAAGGTGTAGAAAAATGTGTAACGCTTTCTGCAGTTGTAGAACTTGGCACATGTGGAAACCCATCTGAGCGTTGGGGTTTTTTTCTGAGATGAAAGCACATTACATGGTTGTCACTTGCATTCAAAGGGAGTGACTTTCATATTCATGCTGTAATGTCTTCAGAAGCTCATTGTAGTCAGTTTGTACATGTTGTGCCCTAAAATGAGCTAACACACAAACTGTGAAATACTGTTAACTAAAGGTAGTTCTTCCAAGTTCATTCTGAGTTTATCTTTAATCCCCTCAGCTAATAACTGAGTGATGTCTTTAATTACAACAATGCTGAAGTGGTCAGTATTTATGGTGTCTTCTGTGGAACGATTGGCCATATTCAAAATACTGGTGGACTGCAGGGTCAGCAAGTGAGCTGTCAGTAGTGAAAAGGTTATGGATGATTAAATATTGATTGCAACTTCTGTTGAAGAGAAGGATAGTAGATGTAGTCCTTTAATTATCATCTGTCCTTTAGTGTAACCTGTGCTGAGTAGAGAACATTTAAATCCATTTAAGTCTATTTTGAAATTGTCATTAATACTAAAACTTTTTTATTTAGATAGCTGAAGAACCTCAAAACATAGCAAAACTTCTGATCAGCATTTGAGCACTGAGAATTCTAGTGTTAAATCATTACACTTTTTTTGGTCAGGATGGCACTTCAAGGATGTGCTGAGATTCGGAGTAATTCAGGTTGAAAAGATCCTGAGGTCATACAGTTCAAATGCCAGTGGTTTTGGAGGAAGTCTTCAAAATTTTATTGTAGCTGAGCAGTTACAGTGAGCTAACTTCCCAATAAGCTGCAGTATTTAATTTATTATTTCAAGCTTTTGATCAACTGATTTTGAGAAGTTGAGAATCCAGGCACTGTCTCTTGACTCTACAGCACCAGCTGAGTAGTTCCCCCTGTCCTGTGGGATGGAGGGAGGATGAGGAACTTTGCTCCTTGTGGACAACATTCCAGTGTTGCCAACTTTTATCCCTAGGATGCTGGATTGAGGCAGTGTGTGGACTTCCTATGGTGGTGCCACTGTTTTTCTGAGTTTTGGACCACCACAAGCATGTCTAGCCTGGATCTGTGGAGAAATTGCCATGCTGCACCACACATGTATATGATGCTTACATTTGGGGGTTTTCATCTTATTTTTGTTCCCATAGCTCATGTGCTTTGTGCTGAAGTGTGTGACCTACAGCTTTGATGCTTATGTGACCGTCAGCATCATTTTCATCTGCAGAACAATACTAAACTGCATAGTCCTTTAAATTGACCTGCCCTCAAGCCTCTGTCTGTGGCTAATAAATATGATGAGACATTTCGGTAAACACAGTAGACTGAAGGAAGGGAAGCAAGTAGGTTAAACCCTGTACATTGCAAAACATTAAAGTTGTGTGGGTTTTTCTGACCCTACTCTTTTTCCCATGTGTTCGTTGTTCTGTGGAAGGGTACTAGTTACTCAGCTTCTGCCCACTAGCTAAAAAGCACCACAGATGTTCTGTTTAAAATCTTACTTGATGTGCTGCAAATTGAAGTGTTTGCAGGCAGGTCAGCTTCTGTTCAGTAATCTCTCTCTCCCCTGGTATGGGAATATGTGAACAGGATACAGAATGCTCTAATGTGCATGTCAGTTATACATTGGTTTTTTTTACCCCTGGAATTTCTAAATTTATAAATTATTATAGTAAACTTATTGTGTAAAACTATGCACAGGAACCATTGGAACACTGGTGGAAACAGAACCAAGAAATGTGGCTAGTTGAAGGTAGAGCTTTCAATTATTTTGATTGCTTCTGTTTATGAGCAAGAAGAAAAAAATAATGCAGAGAACAAATGAGATGGTCCTAGTATAAAACACTGCATTTATTTTGTTGGAGGATAAATTTTGTAAGCTTTCAACAGCGGTTAAAGTATATTATATAATGTGTCTCTAAAAATAGCAAACTGCTCTTTTTTTCTGGTCTGAATTACATTAATTATTTCAGGTGAACGCTGGGAAAACTGGGATCTGTACATAACCAGTGCTTACTGTATAAGTTACTGATTTGTAGACTGTCCATCAATCAGGGTTTCTTAAGCCAGTTCACTCCAGCAGAGAAATTTCAGACTAAGAATACATATTCATACATAGCTCATGCTGGCAGGCAGTGCTGCTTGTTGGTAGCATCCCAAGGTCAAGCTTACCAGCCTTGGACACATCAACCCTGACTTTAAAGTAACGTGTCCATGTAGGTTTCCAGGTCCTGCTGAATTCAGTGCTAATGTATGCATCTGCCCTCAAAATAACAGGTTATGTAATACTGGTTGTACAAATGCCTGTTAATGACACTGTTCTACAAGTCTGTGTGTGTGTGCCCGTTCTAGAGTAGCAGAAGAAATGACGGTGGTACAGAATAGATACTCTTTTCTAGAGGAAGCTTTTGAGATGTGACCTGAATATGCCTCAGGAAAGAAGTGCACCTCAATTCTGCAGTACACCTGTGATGTCTGTCGTTTTCTTTTTTCTTTTGTTCCGAGTGCCCTATTCATCTGTGAACATGTGGGCAGAAATGCTAAAAATACCCAATGTCTTATAGGCTTCTCTTCGGGCTTTCCCAGTTGTCATTTCAAAGACATATGAGCAAATTAACCTTTCCGTGTGAGGTAGCGATACCTGTTACTTCTCCCCATGCGTGTCCCGGATCAGTTACAGGCTCAGAAGCATCATCCTCTTGCCGATTGGAATCAGGGTTCATTAAATAAGTCATGACTGCAGGAGTCAGTTTGTTGGTCCGTGGCTGTCTCTCTTAAAAGAGAGCAAGCAAAGCTCTTCCGGAGTGCTAAAAATCCACAGGCACTCTGTCCTTTTTATGAGGTGTCAGTCTAGATAATTTAAAGTCAAACTTCACTTCTAGGAAATACAGAGAGCTTAAATTTATTTGCATGTTAGAAGGCAAAAAGAGAAGAGATGCTGCCTTCACATTTCTGCCTGTGGAAACCATCCGATTCGTAGTTTGTGGACTCATTATGTTTAATATTTGAGGTGCTTATTGTCTGCCCTTCACAATACTTTGCAGTTAGGCTATAATGAAATGTATTGTGTCACATAGTAAGTTTTATTATCTGCTGGACATAGAGGTCTTAATCAGCCTCCAAAATGGATTTGAATATGGTACTTCTGTTGAAAACTCTTCTTTGTAATATCACATGCACTTTGCGTGCCCTTGGGATGTTTCCTGTGCATGAATGCACCAGTACGTTCTCCTGGTTTTTTATTTATTATGGGCTTATCTTCTGCTTTCTGGTTTTACACACTGTATGATTTTGCTTCTTTCTTTATCTATTATGTTTCTGAATGCTTTTAATATTTTTAGCATTACAGGGGAATATTGTATTGGCCAAGAATGATGCAGTTGTAGTGAAAGTAGATGTTGTTAAATATTTCTTGCTGTTTCTCTGTCATTTTAAACAGATGATTCACAATTATATGGAGCACTTGGAAAGAACCAAACTTCATCAGCTATCAGGGGGTGATCAGCTAGAATCCACAACACACAGTAGAATTAGGTAAGCTATTTATTATGCTCTCACCCTGAAATGAAAGAAAAAAATCCATTCATTTGTGTTTGCAAGACTTTGTTCTTTAATCCTACAACAACGGTTCGGCTGAATCGGAAAGATTTGTTGTATGATTGGAATGCAGTAAGAGAACAGCGTAGAAATCAGTAGAAAGGCTTTTGCTGTTGTACTGCTAAACATTGAGATAGATATACTTTATGCATTAGCCTTAAACAATTTCAGCTTTTTTGGGTGTTTGCATTTGGGTAGGCAGGGAAAATGTCAGCAGCTGTCCCAGGATAATGGATATCTTCCCATGGCTTTGTGTGCAGGTTGATGAAGGTGTCTGTCGTGGTACCCGTTTGTTCTCAGGGCTCAATGTGAATATATTATGCAGATTTTGAAGCTTTCTAGCCTATGAACTCTGCGTGGAAGGAGGGGAGAATAACTCCAGGGCTGGCTGTATCTCTGCGTCGCTGCATAGATGCTGCGAGGAGCCCGGCGGCTCCCGGCGCGAGGGGGAGGAGAGCGGTGATGTCATTGCTCTGGAGCTGCTGCAGAAGAGTGGAAAGCTGCTGCTGATGGCATTGTTTTTGTGGCAGCGGCTGAATGACAGACTTTGCCTACAAAGATACACCCTCAGCCCCTGTGTAGCCGCCTTGGTTCCGGCGTTTCACCATGCCAGCACAGCGCCATGAATCCTGGATGCATGCTGCTATTTGTGTTTGGCTTCGTTGGCGGGGCGGTGGTCATTAATTCCGCTATCTTGGTATCTCTCTCTGTTTTGCTGCTTGTGCACTTTTCTATTTCTACTGGTGTGCCAGCTCTGACGCAGAACCTCCCAAGGATACTCAGGTACTACTGAACCTTGGCTTCGTGTGCTCGCTCTTTTTCTCTGCTTTCCATTTTCCTTATGAACAGAAAGAGCAAGGATAAATTAGAGTTGTGAATTATGTATACATTTCAAATTCTTTTGTAAACATATTTATGGACTAGGATATGGCAATATATTTTTTTCTTTAATACACTCAATTCGCGTTGCCTTTTATTTAAGGAAGTGCAAGGTCAATTTATGTGTTTTTTTTTTCTAGAAAGCTATTACATTGGTTTATTGTAACCTGCAGATGATAATGTCAGGGATAAAGCTCACACTCAGTGTATCGTCAGGTACTTGTCTGCTCTAAATATATGCAGTCTGAGGCCTTGTACTATTAAATTTCACCTTTTAATTCAGATAGTTATGTAAAATCAGTGAATTGATAATCTCAAAACCACAGTAATTAGTTGATCACATTTTTTTAAAACCTGATTATTGGTTGGTGGGGGAAAAAACCTTTCATTATTTAAGCATTAGAGTTAATGCCTATTCACTATTGTTTAGCCAAATGTTATCCTCTCCTCTTTTTCTGTACTTGTATGGCAAGCTGCCAACTCTGTCCCCCCTCAAGTTATGTTGTGTTTGTCCTAGTTGCCCGGAGCCAGTAGCAGAGATGTGTTAGAATATTGTAACTAAAAGTAATCTTGACACATTTTAGTACTATAATTGCTGGGAAAGTTTTAAAACGTAGCTTTCTGACCTGAAAACTTGACATACTTTAACTGTCGTCGTAAATTCAATAGTAAACTTCATTTAAAAATGCTGGGAAATAGTATTCTCTGAAAAGAGCCATGGGGCTTTTTCTCCTTCATACATGATGCATGCAGACTTTCTGTGGTAGTGTGCTTTTAACTTGGGTCTCTGAGCACAGAAGGGTTGTTCCAAAGATTTAAAGCCAATCAATAGATAAAAGAATTACCAGTTATTAATAACTGACAGTAAATATGTGTGAATATTTAAATACAAAGAAATAAAATGAATTAAAAGTGTAACTCTGCAGACTGATCTAGTTAGTAAGGCTGCGCTTGTTTAAAAGGGGGGAGGGGGGAACAAACCCAAAACAACCTGCAACTCAAAAAAACCCAAAGCAAAATATTCAGCTGCGTGTTCAATAACTTCTATTAGATTTTTTAAAAATATATTTAAGCAATCAGATGGTTTAAGACATAGGGTTTTTTGTAATGTGCTTTTGCTTCTCTGAGAAGTATGTAATGGATTTCAAAAGGGAAGGAGAAGCTATGCTTTTTCCCGCCCCTAGTACTTTGTTTTAGGAATTACAGGAATTGGAATTCAGTTCCGTAGTCTTTTATTCCTCTAAAACAGATCAACATATAGGATGAAGGAAACTAATTGCAGAAGAATTGTTTCTTTTTTTTTAACGCTAGTCGGATTTTAGACCAGAGCATCTGGTTCCTTATCCTAAAGGTTCCTGTAAATGCCTCAATACATCACTTCAGAATATTAGTTTAGGCTTTTAAAACACATGCCTACCTTCTGCTCACTGTTGTATTTCCTGATATTTCTTGGATATTGGGGGAGTAGAGGGGGTTCTTTGCTTTCCGGTCAACAATCAGTGAAATAAGTTGAAATTGCTTCAGTCTAATCGGGTGATCTCTTTAAATGCAGACACGCACGTAATAACATTAGTTTCCAAGATAAGACCGCCCTGTTCAAACCTCATTTACTGGCTGGTCTTGCAGTGCATCTAAACCGTTGTTTAGCACATCAAAATACGTGAATGATAAAAATTATTTAAAACTACTCTGCCAAAAAACCAAACGTCAGTTGTGAACACTTTTGGTACCCATTTTATGTAACTTCTCTCTTCTGGAGGCTGCAAAGAAGATAAGCTTTGTGGCAGATCCTGCAAGTAAGCAAATCTGTCTGCCCCAGACCGTTGCTCCGGGAGGCGTTTCCCGAAGCGCGGGCCCCTCACAATGCAGCCTTTATCACCCGCTTTCCCTTCCACTGAAGGGCAGCTTTTCTTCCTTCTTTTTTTTTATGGCTGGACTTCTTAATCAGTGAGATGGTTTTGATCTGTCTTTTGACATAATCTAAGCTTGCGTGGTGTCTTTTGTTCCCTGCACGCATTGGAGTTGTGGGAAATGTAAAGCAAAGCAGAACCTGGTACAATAGCAGGAATCGTTGCACTCAGATTCTGTTTAGCTCTGTGGCTATTTTTCATGAACTCTTTTAAGCGCAGTTGGTTCCCAGATGCTGGAACAGTATCTGATGCTTTTTATTTTGTAACCATGGCTGGTTTTGCTTTACTTGCTTTGCTGCCTACTCTGCTTTGCTGAACTACTTCCGAAGTAATGGCCTAATGTGGAGTACTGTTTATGAAAGGCCAAGAGACTTTAGCTGCAAAGCTTTTTGTGGCAAGGAGCATCTTTGGCAAGAACCTTTCCAGTATAGGTGTACAATTAAAATTGCTTGCTATTTGAACATTGGCTTTTTGCAATGTAAAATTTGCCAAAGGGGTTTACTGCTTAAGTGCTAAATACAATCCCTTCTTGACAACCCCTTCCTTGAAATAAATTTTAAAAACCCAAACAAAAATCAAGCAAAACAGATTTATAAAAATGTTTAGCTTTTCGTTTTGCTTTTCAACACTCCCTGTCATATTTTTTGCATGTAACTTACAGGGAGTTACTAATTCTGCACAGAATTTTGCCTAGGTTACGTTTAATTTGTGAAAAGGCTTACAAAAGAAAGTCTGTGGTTGTGATTTGACTTTATATAATGCTAAAGTGTGAGATCTCTCAAATCTCAGTGTTTTGGCTGGATTGGCTCTGCAGGGGTTCTTACAGGCAATGCTTTATTTCCAGAAGCAGAATTTTCTGCAATCACTTCTGCACGCTTTTATTTTCTGTCTTCAGTGTACTTAAAGCTGTGCTAGTTGACTACAGTCCTTTTCTCTGTATTTCATTGTTCTGACTGAACAAATACTTTGCTTTATCTCAGTTTGATGCCTGGCTGATATTTTTCCTTTCCAGGGCTGGCTGTAGCATCCTGTGAGTTATATTCGACACAATGTTTTTGTCTGTTGCTAGCAGGAAGAATTTATCTTTTGTTCACTGATCACGCTTCTGGCGGCAAGATTGACTTAAGGATTTTTTTTTTTGAGGGTCAATATTCAAAGCTTTGGAATTTCCAAATGTTGTTTGCCTTAGGGAAGTGATAGAGGTAGCAGAGATGGTGAAGAGTTGGGATAAAGTAATTTGCCTTACTAGCAGAAGCTTTTGTGCAGCTTTAATGGGAAGTAGAACATTGAGCTGATCTTGGTAAAAACGACAAGGTTTTTGGCTGGGCTAGTTTTAACATCCGTAATTCCTTGACCCAGTTTTTCAGTTATACAAATCCTTGTAATTCCCGTGATCTTCAGAAGAAAAGTACCATACATTTAGAGGAGAGTTGGACTTTAAGCTGATTGTTTACAAGTTTCCCAAATGTGTCAGTTAATGATTCAGCTGTTGGCTGTTGTAGAAGTTGTGGTGCTGTAGCTTGTGAAAACATGTGCAAAAAGGTATTTTCAAGAGAGGCTGCTGAAAACTAATTTAGTCTGAACTAAGGAAATGTTTTCATCTTACACTCCTGTTCTATTTCTGTAGAACTTTTTGTTTGCTATAGATTAGCTACAGGGCAATCAATAACTGCTATCTTGAGCCATGGAATAGACTCTTTCCAATCAAATAATGTGAAATGAGGAGTTACTAAGTGGTGCAAAACAAACTATGGATGCTACGCTGCGTATTTAATAAAGCATAGTGTATGAGTGTTTGAACCTCTCATTTTACCGCTTCTCTGCTGACTTCAGAGGCTTACAGGAAAATAAATGGTGTGACATCTGAAATGGCTGATGGAACCTGTCTCTCTTGCAGAAAGGAACGTCCGATATCACTGGGCATCTTCCCATTACCTCCAGGAGATGCGCTACTTACGCCTGAGGCTCAGAGAGAAGCCGGGGAAACGCCTGGGTCAGAGCACTGGAAATTCCACGAGCTAAGCCAGCCACGGTCCCACACAAGCCTAAAGGTGAGCCCTCGCCTTGGCTGCCTGGTGTGTTAGGAGGAGCTTCCGTAAACAGATTATATGTCCTTGGTGGGGAGAAAAAGCAAATCCAAGGCGAGGAGGTAAAACCCTAAGTCATATTTGTGTAAGCCAAGTATGCTGCTTACTCAAACGAGCTTTGGGGGAAGTTACTGACTGGAAGAAAGTCTGGGTTGTGTTTTCCAAATGAGTGGCGATACAGGCTAGTTCTTACTTGCAGGAGTGGGTTTTTTCTCACTAAGGACCCTTTCCAAAGGTCGGTCACTTGCTTTTTACACACTAGCTATGTAACTAGATAGTGTAAACGGGTCTGCTGGTTGAATACAGTTTTAGAAGGAGAGCTTTGGTTACTACACAGGCAGAACTCTTAACGCAGCCTCTGCCTACTATCAGGCATATAGCGTAGGTATACCACCGAGTTGAGAATGACCTAACTTTCCTAAATTAGTCTGTGATTACAATTGCCCTTACATGTAGCTTGGCTATAATTCCTGCAATTGTTCCGTGTTCCAACAGTGAGAGGGTGGCATAGAACAAGCTGCAGAAATGGAAAAATGGGGGAGTGGTGTTGGAGCGTGATGAATCTGGCAGTCGG
>JAVSBS010011841.1:0-43634 GCA_033124195.1 Coracias cyanogaster | reverse complement strand
CCTTTGCCCACCTCCTTCCAAAGTCATGAAAAGCAGCAGTTTCTCTATCCTCTCCACCAACCGACCCAAAGCATACATCCATCTTCTTAACACCTCGTAAGCTTAGCTCCTCCCTTGCCTCTGAGAAGCTGGCAGGCTGAGGAAAGCTCTGTTAGGCAGACTGACAGCATCTCACTGCTTTGCTGCCTGTCCCATATTCCCTCCAGACAGAGGCAGCCCACATTCCCTAATATCCCTCTCTACGAGGCCAGCTGTGGAGCTGCCATGAGGGAAGGAAATACTTTCCTTCAAAGTCCTTACTTGAAATAGATGGCAAACAGAAAAAATTAAAACATGTTGTAAATACATGTAGATACATATGTAAAAATAGTTCTCATAAGTAGAAGATTTTGCCATAATTACCCTCTTGAATCAAATAAAACCAAGTGCTTACATCTTAAGGCTTCATCTAGTGTTGCTATGCAGACTACCTCCATGGAGAAACACTAGATTCAGCCACCATGAAAAAGGGATGCTTAGGCTGGAAGCTTCTTGGACTGGTTCTGTTACTTGATTGGCTGACAGGGTATATGGCTTCTCCTTGGATGAGGTTTTAACAGGGGTGAAAGTCAGAAGGTACCTGAACAGCTTTTGAAGAACATGTCATTCCAGTAATAAAGCATTCTGACCCTGCTAGTGTGTGAGTTGCTGGTGCATCTCTCATCTTCATCAAGACCCACCCTACCTCCTTAACAGCGCTTCTGTCACAGCTTGTCAGCCAGCTGTGGGCAGCAAGCAGATCAATAACCTTGTATTGCTGCATGCAGACATCTTCCTCAGTTTCAGTACAGAAAATGAAGTGGAACAGGGCAGTTCAGGGATTTCCCATGGCTTTATCACCAAGAGCAGAAAACAGCTTTTTGCAGCAATGCAAGCATGCAATAACCAGTGGTCTTCTGAATCCTCAGTGTGGCTCAGAGCTTTTCATATCACAGCAAAGTCAGGGAGAAGGAGGAAGATCTTCAGTTCTACATTTCTTTGAAAAACAGCACCTGCCAAGAACATGCTGTTTCTAGTATTGGGAGATACCGTGAAAGCAGAGGCTTCTCTTCCAGGTGGGAAAATACCACCTAGATCCTGAAGTTCCGCAAGTGCCTGGCAGATACCACCAGCAGCCGTCAGGCTGAACATTTATCTGAAATGCACCTAAGATACTTCTGTGGGTGTATGGAGTACAATTCTTGCAGCATATGGATGAAATTAAACTTTAGGAGGACATCAGCATGAGACAGCTAGAAACACAGAAGAGCTGTAGCAAGAATCCTAGCTGGTCCAGAACTGTGGTGTTTGAATAAAATCTTTGAAAATGAAACACTTTGTCTCTGTTGAGTGGTTGAGAACTGAAATGGAGTTGAGCACACTCCATCCTGTATGAATAGCAGCCAAACATATGGGGAGTGCAGAAGCACGCCCTCTATAGATACTCATAGCTCTCCCTTCTGGAGGGAGAGGACATAGGTACTACATAGCTTGAAGACAGAAATACAGCTGGCAAGGAAGTAACTCCCTTGCGCTAGGCAAGAATTCGAACCAAGTTTTTATTACAATAACATGTTTTGAAGAAAAGGAAATTTTTAGAAGATTAAGTTTTCAAGAGGGAAAGGAATTCACTGAAGTGACAAAGGATCCTGTCCAGATCTTGCAAAATTAAATTAAAAGAAGAGATTTCTAAAAATCATGCAAACAAGAACACTTTTTTTAAAAAGACATTATTTTTTCAGTATTGAGTTAGGATGGGAATAATCATTGTTAATAGGTAAGGCTCTTAAATTTTTAATTAAAGTGCAGAAGATTGTGTTCAAAATTACTAAAATATATAATTTTGTAAGTGAACGGCAAAGTTCCTCCCATCCCTGGGAATGCCATTTGATTGCAGTGCAGGGTTCTTTATATAATAAACTATCTGAAATTCATTCTATCAGGGGAACACACTAAATTGTTGTTTTAACATTTGGGAAAGCAGAACGAATTATGTTGATCAACAAACATTCCTTAAAATCTTAGAAAGCTTAGCTCACTAAAGGAACACTGAGGAATTGTGCTTGTGGCTGCCACTGTCTTGGAAGTGCCTGCTGGATCCAGTGGTGGAGGGGACATATTGCTTAGACCAAAGACAAATCAGATCACAACATACGTCACAGGTGGCCATCATCTGCATGGCCAAGTGCCACTTTTATACCCCCAGCAGCATTTGTGGTTAGATCACGTTGTCATGTCTCCATCCATGCAGGGCAATAGATGCCACAACCCTGGCATTTATAAAGTTCAGAATCAAACTTTTCTGTGAAAGACAAAACTAAGAAGACTCTCTTCGGTTGTTTCTTCTTTCTTGCCTCTCAGTTTCATATCAGACAGGAGTACTCTTTTCTATCAGTTCAAGGGATCACTTTTCTTCACTTGAAGAGGGGGGAAGGAAAGGGATTGGCTAGTTGGTTTCCTCCACACCTGCAAGTTCCTCTAGCTTACTCCTGACCTGAAAGGATTTGAAATGTCAGCTGTGAATCAGAAACCCTAGGCTGGTTGGCAGCATCTATGCCTCTGTTTTACAAAGTAGGTTTAGCTAACCTTCCAAGTCCTCCAGGGGTTCATATACCATATAATAGTGGAACTCACCCATATATGTCCACTAGGACATCACATTTTATTAAATCTGCCTAATACACATACACCTAATATACATGCATGCATACAAACTCCAATCCACCATGCACAAGACAGAGCAATGCCCCCATCTGACCTTCCAACCAAGCAGCCTTCACGGGGCTGATAAAACACCTTTGTGAGCTACCTCCCAACCCAAGGGCTTATTGTAAGATCCAGGCCATAGTTTAAACCAGATACCAAGGAGTTGTAAATCCTGACATAAAAGTATAATCATACTTTCAGCTCAGTGAATGCAGCAAAGCATTCTGAAACACCGTGTTTCTGTTTTTTTCTCTGGTCCCTCATTTTATCCACTTTGTAGCTGTTACTAATGTTAACCTTGTGAGCAATGCAAAGAGGCTTGGAAAAGAAACTCTGCAAAGGGTCAAGAAAACACAGCATTTTTCTGGAGAACACAAAGCACTATCCAATGAACAGAGGAGGAGATGAGATGTCAGCAGTTAGTTTTAAGCTTTATTTCTGCTCCAAAACCAAAGACCACTTTATAGCCTAATAGAATTATAGACTTGTGTCTACCATTAATGGCATGCATGGCGCCAGTGTAATAAAAAATGGAAATTCATTGTCCAAGAATGATTTATGAAGTTCAGTAATTCATGTCAGAGTTTCCACAATATTTTGCTTCTCAAAAAAAATCTCAGGTCCAACTAACTAGCAGTGCTCAGTTAGACACTGATCCTTGAATTAATGTGTGCACTTTACTGATTTTATTTTTGCAACATTACAAGCATGGAAGTGAGAGAGAGAGAGAGTGAATATGTGCAGTAAAATATTCAGCAGCATGCCTAATCTGCTTTGTACTTGCTATCTAGGAGATACTCATTTCAACTTTCCACCTTCCAGGAAAAATATATACCATGGAACAAAGTAAACTGCTAGAAAATTGCACATTTTAAAAATATTGAGTTCAGCAGAACATGTAATAAATAGATGTGAAGAAGCAAAGATCAGATGTAAGGATCATTTTAGCAATAGGCACTATTTCAGATCTATAACCATGAATAACAGTAATCCATAGAAAATCCTAATTAGCCCGTTTTCAGCCATTTGTGTCTCTGCAGCATTACACCAAGTGAGCTTACTCACTTTTTTCCAAACTGTGTACATTCAGTTTTAATGGTTCAGTTCTTCTTCAGTCATCAATAGGGAGCCTTGTTACCATGGTGACAGACAGATGGATTAATGTGATGTTTAGAGAGATACAGTGGTGCCAAATTTTTATATATACAGTAAGCACTAATGTACTGTGCACACAACAGGGCCTGCACGCAGAAAATTTTAGGGACAATCTTCCATATGCACAGAGGGTACCTTGACACAAAATTTTCATTATCTTCTGATAGAAAGCAGCTATTTATCTCCTACTTTATGCCCCTGTCAGAGTCACAGACAGTTGCTCTAGAATCTTAAAACAAATGTCTAATGATGCCTGTTGGAAAGGGCTACTGTCAACACCTAACGTGTCAGCTACATGTATTAGGCCATGAAGCTACTGGTCATCTTAGAATGATTATCTATAATCTACCTCTTGAAATGCAGTCTGACACCTTCAGCTGAGACCTTTACATTTGCCTTTTCACTACTAAGAAATGTGACATATACAAAAACCATCAGATTTTTTACAGATCTCATACAGATGGCATGTCAAGCACTTCTTAAAACTTTCACACTTCCTTCTCTTTGAAACCTTAATGACCTGCACCTTCCCTGCCCATCTCACTTACTTCCCTAGAGCTGCTAATGAGCTTTCCCTGTATTCAAAGTATTAGCTTAATGGTTTATGCATTGCAAAAATCCTCAGATGGAGACGAATTTAATACAGAATCATAGAATGGTTTAGGTTGGAGGGGACCTTAAAGACCATCTAGTTCTAACCCCCCCACCACAGGCAAGGAAACCTTCCACTAGACCAGGTGGCTCAAAGCCCCATCCAATCTGGCCCTGAACATTTTCAGAAAAGGAGCATCCACAACTTCTCTGGGCAACCTCCTCCAGTGCCTTACCACCCTCCCTACCCATTGAAGAACTTCTTTCTTAGATCTAATCTACATCTACCCTCTTCCAGTTTAAAGTCATTACCCTTTGTCTTATCAGGACAAGGAAGAAAATATGTGACAGTCAACGCTATGAACGCCTGTCATTTAGGCTGTGAACCCCCTGTGCTCTTCAGCTAAGATTATACTAGTTGCATTTTTTGTTTTATTTTATTTTATTATCTGTGCAATGTTTGAATCATTCTATCATTGCCAAACATCTTCACTACAGAAATCTAAGTCAAAGCTACTAAATTGACAGAAAAGTCAGTTATTTTTAAAAGACAACTTGACCTGCCAACTGAAACTCTGGCACAAATGTAAGAAATATTTCACATACAGAAATACTCTAGACGTAAAATAAGAAGTACTTCATCCAGATCACACTATAAATTTGTGTTACAAGAATAATTTAGTTATAAATGTTTGCCATCCATCTACACAAAGCAGTAATTATCATTCACCAGGAGCCTAAGATTCAGGTCTCCTTTCAGGCATTTTTTAATTGTAATATTAAGCTGTAGCAATCAAGCCATAGCAATCAAGCCCTGTGAATGACTGCAAAAAGGGCCTTTGGATGTAATTGCACTGATGCCGATTAGCAGAAGCATACATCTTGTATTTGTGCCAATTAATTTATCACTGGATTTCTCAGCAGGTGATGTACCACTATACAGGAGTCAAGTTTATACTGGCCACCTCCTCATGATAAATGAGGTGCTACTGCAATTTATTTCTCCTGCCCGATGCTCTACAGCATGTGCCACAGCTGAGAGACCCCAGACTGATGTCATTGCCCACACGAGGACAGCCAGTGACATGGTGCAGGCATAGCAGCCCTCCTGTGGGCCCTCACAACAGAGCAGCCTCTGAACACAGCATCTGAGGGACTTCCACTGCCCGGTGGTGGCCCATGCCAGCAGCATGTCTCCCCTGCCCTGCAGCCGCCATGGCACAGGGTGCCATGCACCTCAGGTGCAAGTGAGCCAAGCTTGAAGTTAAACTTGCCCACTAATTGTGAGGGCATCTACCCACACATTCCAAGTCATCCAGGCTGGAGGGGAGCTCAGGAGGTCCTTGTCCAGCCTCCTCCCCAGAAGGGGTTCATCTGTGAGCTCAGGCCAGCACACTTGGGGCTTTATCCTCTTGAAAAACTCCTCAGAAGGAGATTGCACAGCCTCTCTGGGAAGCCTGATCTGAGTCTCACCATCTTCACAGGAAGCTATTTGAGCTTTGGACAAAGCAGTCATCTCCTGGAGCCTCAAATAACAGGCTATGTTCTAATGACATTGTGGAAATTTTTGCTGTTTCTTTTTAAAATTTATTCAGAAATACACTTTTTTTCTGGACCATGCTAAATGCTTTTCTAATATGGTACAGCAGAGTAACTACTAAAAGTTTATAGACCACTATTCTATAATGAAATAAATACAGAGACCATTAAAGACATGGTACCCAGTAAAAAATAAAGAAGAACTCATAAACATATTTACTAGGTCTCTAAAGACAGTGGTAGTACCACAGGAATTAGGAGGGGATCTATAATTTGCCTCTCTAGTGAGTGTGGGCAGAGCCAAAGAGATAGAGGCGTATCTCACTTGTAGAGAGATGTCTTAAACACTGAGCAGGTAACAAAACATGTAATTTAGGAAAGGATAAGAATATAAAACAAATAGATACATGCATAGGCAAAAAAACCCCTCTGTAAGCGTTCTCATCTCTGGAACACCATATAAATGCCATCCAAGACACGTGACAGCCTTCATACATGTTATCAAGGGTGCTGAAATTTATAGTGCACCTCTGACCAGTCCTCACATCATTATCCAATGCTGATTTAGGACTTATAACTGAAACTCTAGCAACACTGACAGTGGGATTTTTGGCACTTACTGAAAAGGGGCCAAGCACTAGCCATAAAATGCAATGCTGCTGCGGTGTCAGTGCAGTGTGCCAGCACACTCAGCCTTGTCCAAAACTATACCTGACAGGCCCCACTGAATAACCAAATAACAAAGTGAAATTTAAAAAAAAAAAGAAGCAGCATTTCACTTTCTACAGAAGGAGGCTACAGCTTTGAAAGGTGGCTCCAGGGCTCTGGAGATCCTCTCAGCTCCCTCTTTTGCTGAAGGCCTACAGCAGAACTTTGTGCAAACTGATTCATTTCTTCTTCTTCACCAAATGGAAAAATATCCCTCCCATCAATCTTTGAAGCTAGCTCAATCACTATTTTTAAAGTGCCTTTTGATTTTCCAAACCAAATGTTTTCTTTTATTTGTTCTTACATTTGATAAATGAGAACAGTTTGTCAGTATTCCCACGGTTAAAGTCTATAAATCATTATTCAGTGACCAGATTTTTTTCTGTGATAGGAGGTAAGAGACCCAACTTTCAACATGGGAATTTCAGACACCAGCTTTTTACACAACAGCGACCAACTTACTGCAAAAGCAGAGGGCTAAACTACAGCAGTTACTCTATCACCTGATGAACCATCCCCAGCCAAGAAGGGGGATTGTGAAAAGGAAACCCATAGGTTGAAATGAAAACAGATTTAATGAAACAGCAAAACTAATACCAACACCAGTATGAAGTAAACAAAGTTATACTTAGCCCAGCAAGTATACAGCAGTCATAATAAACAGGACAGCAATCCTCAGGAAGAAGCTCAAAAGAGCCCCCTCATCCTCAACAAACTTCCCCCTTTATACTGAGCATGAAGTTTATGGGATGGGTTACACCTGTAGCCGACTCGGGTCAGCTGCCCTGGCTGACTCCGATCTGCTAATGGCCTGCACACCATGGCTGGCCTAGCATTCTGTCCCAGCAAAACCAGGACACAGGTTTCTGCAGAAAGCCAATCATAGAAGCGGAACACATTCATTTCTTGCCTAATCAACTGGAAAATTGCTCAGAAATATGTAACTGGTTTCTTGATGCCCCTGCTCGTACAGAGCGTGGAGGCTGCACGGTGCTTTCAGGAATATCAAAGCTTTCACAGATACAGGAAATGAGCCCAGTGAGTCAGAGGGAGAGCAAAGCTCAGCTCTCCTGAGAGCCAGAAAGTGGCCCAACTGCTGCATTTTCTCTCTTCCCCAAACCAGTGTTTGGCTGTCTCCCAAATACTTCTACATAATCCAGCTCTGTTACCGAACATGTCAGTTTAACCAGTATTCAAATCAACCTCCTTTATGTTTCAAATTAGATTTTCAATCTCAAAGCAGGATTCTGTGCCTCAGCTGCCAACATTTTTTTGCAGTGGCACTCAAGACTGTTTTGGATCTATAAAATCAGTCAGTTAGACAATTGAATGAATGTATCAAATTACTACTGCATTTATTATGTCCCAGCCAGTTTATAAACTAGCATTTTCTTCTCTGAAGACCTAGATTTCAAGCTTGATCCTCAAGTGAAACTTGTCTTCAGTGGAGATGGCCACATATCCCTGTGCAGTCCTGCACAGAAGAGGAAGGGGATCAGGACAAACACAGGCTGAGGCTGAAATACTTTGCAGCGTTTATGTTAAGGAGTTTGCGCACCATGCTGTTACTTCTTTATAGAGCTGCTTACTGGCAGAAATACCACACATTCACAAAGAGTATACAAATTTCTTAGGGAATATATTTATGCAAACATGGTTCTTTTGTATTTTTCTTATATTTCTTTTCTTCCTTGTGCTTTTTCTGATTCTGTTTCCACACTTCACCATCACCAAAACTGTACATTTTTTAATGACCTTTCATGAGAGAGGCACCATGTTACCAATTTTTTATTAAAAATCAATGGTCAGGGAGGTGGATGTAAAAATCCTAACCATAACTTCAAAATCACAGTTGGAGATTTTCACATACTTTGAAGCTGAAAACTTTGGTTGCCTCTCACTGTCTGCTTTTGGCTCACCAGATTTTTTGTACTAAAACAGGAAGACCACAGAAAGAAGCTCACCATCCACAAACTGAGGGCATCCTGGCTATTGCAGACCTGACAAAAAGTAAACACGTGTGCAGTGCCTGCACCTAGTCATGCAATCCCTGTGGCTTTGTCCAGCTTCAAAGGTACCGGAGCTCAGACCTGTGGGCAAATGAAATGAGTAAAAGTAACGCGTTTTTCAGCCCTGCTATCACCTGTATAACTTACTTGCATACACATTTTCATGGCCTCATTTTATGAAGATTTGGATATTTGATACCAGAGCGATTAAAAATTCTCTTTGAAACAAAAATGTATCTACTTTTAGTAAAACGTAACCAAATTTTAGTAGCTGTATGGAGATCAGTACATTTGCATGTGTATCCTAACAGTGACAGAGAAGGAACAATGACAAAATGCAAGGCTCTTCAGTGAGGTATACATAAAAGGAGAGGAAGCATTATATTCTGTTCAATTACATAACAAGAATAGATTAATATTATAACCGAAATGGACACAGCTCTGCTGAACATCTCTTCATTTTTAAAAGCAGGACAATTTAGTTTTCAACACTAAGAACTTCAAGTCATTTGGTAAAACAGGGTGGATTTCATGGGGTTTATGCCCTACTTTACATCTCTGTGAATGATTAATAGAGACAGAGCTTATCTGTCTCTCTTAAAGATAGATTCATGGCATTGTTCAAACCAGGATTAAATAACATCATTATACCTTTTCTCTTCTCTTTCTTCCTAGTGCTGGAGAAGATTTGAAAGAAAGTGATGTCTTGATTGATGTGAACTCAAAATAACTATCCTGGGAAGAAAATCTAGGATTTTATCATCAAAGAGACAAAAAATAGGTTATTATTTCTCACAGTTCAAGGATTCATCTAGCAGATGCAATGGTGATCTTGACACAATTTACAATCAAAATGACATTTAAGTACTTTACATAATCATATATACTTCTGCATGAACACAAAATAAAAAGCAATTTCCTCTTTTAATATTGTCAATGTGCAATTTTTCTAAGGAAGAACTTTACTGGAAGTTTTGTGTTATTATTTGTGGCAAAGTCTAATGCTTTTCCAAAACACACCCAGGATTTTGGGGTGCTTTTGCCAAAGGATGGAAGGAGAGTAAAAGTCATGTAGGTGCTGTCCAGGTTAGGAAAATTGAGTTAGTAATGATGGGTCAGCTGTACAGCAGAGATAATGCCTACTTCTTTTGCAATAACTGCTTCTTAACTGTGTAAAATTTAACCTGACACAGTACATGGACTATTAGGAAACAGCTTGGAACTGGTTTTCAGAAGTACCGTGAACAGGAAGTTTCCCAAAATACTAAATTTTTGCCTAGCAACCCAAACCCCTATAATTAGACCCTTAGATACAGACTATAAATGATGATGAAAAGATACAAAGAAGGAAGCTGGAGAACAGTTGTTTTGCATTTATTTACATTCTTCACTTTTCTTAAAGTACTGTTATAAGTAAAAATATACTTTACCTGCCTGTACTGAATCCTGCTAAGTCCATATACCATTTGATAAATGGACACATTCAACAGAGTGGTAGATAACTACAGAAATTTATATCCATCAGCAACAGCACCTGAGAATTACTGTGGCACAGACATGAAAGAAAACAGAAACGTTCGGTTCTCGTAGTGTTACTTTATGATTCCACTCAGGGAGAATTTAATGTATATGAAAAACTATCTACATAACTTGGGAAAATGAGAATTTTGAACAAAAAGATGTATTATAGAGCCACACAATTCGTCAAGATACAGCTTAGTAAACTTCATGGGAAGTAAGATTTTCTCCCAGTTTTATTTAGTAAAGCCGATGACATCATCTGTCCCACAGACTTAAACAAAAAACCCCTTCTGAGCCTGACAGTTTAAAAGAGGCTTTGACAACTTTTGGCAGTATTCCCTCTGAGCGATTAGGGCTCTCGGGGACACTGAAGGGCCCTCAAACGACCGGCGGGTTCCCGGGGGCCACTGGCAACGGCACACGAAGACAAGAGCGGCCGAGGAAAACCCTCCAGCGCTCCAGGACGTGCTGCACCGGGGCACCCCGGCCCTAGGTTACCGCCCGGCCTGCCAGGTGAGCCGCAGCTGCCCTGCCCACCGGTAAGCCGCGCCGCGGGTAAGCGGGCCCACGCCGCCCCGCCCGCTGCCCGCCCTCTTCGCCGGCGCGGCCGCGGCCGACCAAGCCCCTCGGTGTGGCGGACTGCCCCTGCCCGACTGCGCGGCCGAGGAAGAGGAGGAGGAAGAGCGGCTGCGTGTCCCGGCCCAGCTCCGTTTCCTTCCGGTTTGCGGCCTCAGCCGCCTCCTCTTCCCGCGCCCTGGGCCATGGGGGCGGCTGCCGGCGAGATCGCCCAGGAGGGGGCAGCGGCGGCGGTTCCGCTGGACCCCGGGCGCGGGATGCCGCTGCCCCGGGGAGGCGGGAGCCCTGCGGCGTCCCAGGACAAGCTCTTCTTAATCAAAGGTGCAGAAAGCCTGTCTCTCCTCTCCCCTTCTTTGCCTTCACGGGTCAGGGGCCGGCAGCAGCGGGGGCGGGAGCCCCATACCCGTCCCTGGCCGCGCCGCCTGCCCTGGCCGGCCGTGCCGTAGGGACGGCGGCGGCGGGCGCCCGGGAGTAAGGCGTTTCCGCGCCTCTTGCCGTAGCCCGAGGTCTTGCCTCATTCTCCCGGTCCTGGGGTGGAGCCGAGGCGTTCGAGCCTGACCTTGGCCAAGACCTTTGTATGCGGTGAGGCGCTGCTGCATCGCCGCCCGCCTCTCCCCTCCTCTTCAGCGGTAGCGGCGCCCGTCGCCCTGCAGCCACCCGCCCCCGGCACGGGGCAGGACACGGCGCGGGCCGCCCCGGCGCCGCTGGGCGGGATCCGGGGCTCCCAAGGCGGGTGGGCCCGCTCCGGGAGGGGAACCGCAGTTACAGAGGGGAGCTCCCTCCTTCCCTCGCACCGCAGCGGGCCGCGAAGGCCGCCCGGGCAGAGGGGAGAGGACCGCAGCGGGGTCGCTCAGCGAGCTGGCGGCGAAGGGTCGAGGGAGCTCGGCCCTGCGGGGCTGCGAGCGGCAGCGGGCGGGGATCCGCGCCCAGCCCTGTCAGGACGCCCCGAGGGCGCAGGAGCCGCGCGTACGGGATACAGGGAGGGCTGCGGACTCCTTGAAGTCCCCGTAGCAAAGCGAGCGGCTCTCCCGGGCTCGGCTCCAGCTGGGGGAGCTGCGGCGAGGGGAGAGCCCGGCCTCGCAGCAGAGCCAGAATCTCCGTAGCTACGCGAGGCGGCCGGTGCTCCGGGGCCCGGCTGCGCGGCCGCCATCACGGTGCCAGGCGCGCGCCCAACGGGCCGCTGCTGGCGCCCCCTGGCGGCGCGGAGGCCGCAGCTGCTCCCGCTCAGGCGCCCGGGCCGCCGGCCGGGAAGTCCCGGGAGCAGGCGAACAGACCGGGGGAGAGACGGACAGACAGCGAGTCAGGTGGATGTACCCCCTCCAGACACCAGGGAATGACGTCTCTGTGGGCACGCTGGCCTAGGGGCGCCGCTCCCTGCTGCCACAGGCTTTGCCTGGCCCTTGCAGTGCTTGCCTGCCGCTCCCAAGGAGGCCGTGCGTCGAGATCCTCTTTGAGGAGAAGTTGGTTGAAGACCAGTTATCAGTTCTGAAATCAGGCAGGTGTTGGTCAGTAGACCCTGAAATGAAGAGGTACTTTATAGATTTTGTTGACACGAGTACAGCAAACTTCTCCATCACAGTAAGAGGGTAATTAGTTTTTTAAAAGTGAGACCGAACAAAACCATGTTTTGTCTCTTACTTCCTATTCAAGCCAGTTTTTAAAATACCCTACTGGTAGTAGGAAAGGGAAAACAGGCTGGGTATGAATAATTGCAAAGGAAGAACTTGTAAGTCCCTGAATTTTTAAGATTTTACTGTGAATCGGATGGTTTCCTGTAGCGCACTCAGTCTTTGTAACAAGCCTTTTTCTTAAAAGTGCAGGTATGGCCACATGTGCCTTTGATACATGAGCTAGGAGGGACCAAGGAACCCCAGCACGCTTTGGAAGCACTCTGAAAGAACTGAAATGCGAGGAATGCTTTCTGTCTTGGGAAAGGTTCCTGCTAGTGTCATTTTCTTTCTTAAAATAGAACATTAGAACATAAAATGAAGGAAGCTGCAGAACAAGTGTTGCTTATAGAATTTTCTGCAGACGTACTGGTGGATTTTCACATGACCGTTTGAAATAACAAGGGATGCAACAAAAATACTTACTTTTGGGGAAGGGTGAGGTGTAGCCGTAAGAACAAAGTGATTTTCGTAGCCCGACTCTCGAGTGAGAAACAAATTTCAAAGTACTGTGAAAATGCATCATGGGATTGCGGTGATTTTTTGTGTGTGTATGTAGCTTGAAGCTATATACACTTGCCTTTAATTTTCAAAATGCTCTACTTCAAAATATTCTTTCTTGCCATATAGAGTTAATATAAATCATGTAGACAACTGTGCCTTTCCTTTCAGCGTGTGCTGATGGATCTTAGTTTTCAGGTTTTATTTTCAAAACAGGTTTGGTTTTGTGGTTTGTGTTAGGTTTTTTCCCCTCTCCTTAGGAAACAAAATCTTAGTTTTTATTTCTTAAACTTTTTTTTCGCAGGTGGAATTTTTCTAGGTACTGTTGCTACAGCAGGAATGATAGCAGGTTTTGGCACCACGCTTGCCATGACAAAAAAGAAGAACCCGGGCTGGTTCAGTAAGGTTTGTTCCTTTTAAACTATTTTCCAATTGTGATACACAGGAAATAAGAATACATCAAATGCTTTATAGAGATTTTGATGTATGTGGAGCTTGACTGTACAAAGTTGATGGCAAGAGCACTAGACTTAATTGAAGTCAATAGGGGCAGGATTAATTTTAAAATCAATTCAGTTGGCACTGCTAAATACTTCAGTACTTGAAATTAGTTGAAATACATAAAGCTTACACTGTTTGCTGCAATCATACTACTGCTGTATGATGGAGTATAATTGATGGTCTGTTTTGATTCTGAGATGCGAACACAGTTCAGTCATAAGCCTGTACCACCTCAGTGATCCAGTTCACCACGTGGTCCCATGGTGCTGCATGGTATTTTGGGAAGTGAGGTAACTGCAATAAGGATAGGAATGAGGAGGGAGAAAGCCTGTAAACTGTGGAATATGTAAGTGGAATAATTTAGTCAAAATTTAAGCCCTACACTCCCTTCCCACCATGTAAGGGGCCTGATGAGAGTGAGCAGAGGCTTGGTACTATGAGATCTGGTGGCCAAAAATAATCTGATCTTATGCATTACTGACAGGATCCACATGAGTATTCTGGAAAAAAAAATAATTGCAAAGCTAGCAGTTATACCATGTTGGCATATTAATCTGAAATACAGCATATTTAACTGAAGAATGCATTTTTCCTCAGCAACGCTTTGTTACTGCCAAATATGTCCAAAATAGGCTCTTAAAATTGATCAGTCTCATCTCCACCAAGTGCTTAAAATACAGCATATATTACCGATCTTTTTAGGGAGCTAAGAACTGATCCACTGTGTTTATTTCTAAAATGTTTATTCAGTAACAATGCATATCAAGAGAAGAAAAATTCTTCCATTGCACTTTCTATCAAAGCCTTTGTATCTGATCACCACAGCTCTTTGTGGTCAAAGAGCGTGAGGTCCCTCCTTTGCCGGCCAGGTTTCCTCTGTAGGCTGCTGTGGTATAACTCAGCCATTGCCTTTTCAGCACCAATAAACACAGGTTTCTTTTTGGAACAGACAAAATAGAAAACTCCAGAAGTTATTTCACAGGCTATAGAAATACATTGCAATAAGGAAATTTTCTCTCTCTTAGCATTTTAAAAAAAAACAACCAACCCTTCCTTTTTCCAGAGCATTGCATTTTTTTCCAGCTCATGTGTATTCGTGGCTGTCTGAGCTGTCCTGTTATCACTGTGAAATTTATCAAGAGTGACTTTACATTGACATCTGAGAATATATATGCTGAAATGGCACCAAGTGATACATACCATTTCAATTTTTGCTGAAAACCTGTATCTGATATTATCTGTGCCAATGAATTACAGCAGTTTGCTAGCAAAAATCTGTGATTCCTGGGCCCCTCAGCTTAAGTACTGCAGGATGTAGAAAGATGCTTTTTTGGCTAATGTACTTGTAGGTGATCAATTTCAAAAGGGAAGGCTAAACTTTGAGAATGACTTAATGGTCTATAGAGGCTCTCTGAGGTACCAATGAGATAAAGAGCTTTGCAGTAGTGTTCTTATCTTAATTCATAGTTGCTTGGTGCAAGTCAATTTTAGTAACACATCATGTATAACAATAGAAGTGTTACTATGAATAACTGCAGATGATTGCATCCTTCTTAGCTGTTCAATGCATAAATATTATTATTATCCGTGTTAGGGTAAGGCCATAGTTTGACATCAGCCAACCTTGCTGTTGAAAGAAGTAATTCTGTCAGCCCTTAGTTTCTGGTGATTCATTCCTGTCCCTTTAAAGGCACCAACACTTGTGCTGATGTGTTGGTGAGATGGTACTGGTTAATTCTACATTTTGCTTTTTATTCCCACATTAGTTTTAGTCCAAATCAGTCTTCTGATCCCCTTCACTGTGTGACTGCAGTGACTATGCTGGCACAAGACTGGGGGAAGGTCCAAAGGTATGAGAATTGGTGCTCAGATATTGGGAATAAATGCAAGACCTATTGTTTCAGTATCCTTGCTGGCTTGTGCCAGTTTTTGTGTCAGTGAAATGGTGGCATGCCAGTCAGGTAGAAACAGGAGGCAAACGTAATGCAGCCTGGGACAGATTTAAGTAGTTTTATGGGGAGAAAAAAGAGCAATTTAGAGGGGAAGCTGTAGCTTCACTGCATCATGGCTTGATGACTGCATTCAGAGTTCCAGGAAGCAACAATATGGGACTGTGCTCATGTAGAGCAACATCAGCATTACTGGAAAGAGATAAAGCTGAAATTGTACCTCCTGCACCTCCACCATGGTAGTGAAGTAAAGTAAATGTAAGCATTTATAGGACTGGTGCCCAAATTGGATTTGAAACTGAGATTACATAATCCTGCTTAGTGATGAACCACTGCAGAGACCTTCAGTGGGAAAAGAGGGGATGTTAAAATTAAATCCTCGGGTGTAGCAGCCTCCTAGTGATGAGTGTTCTGTTTTACCAGCATTTATCGAGGTGTTTATTTTACAGTGGGCTGGGTCACTCAAAACAGTGAATACACTGGATACAATCAACCAGAACTGTTGAACGCACAGTTTGTTTTGGGCACTGCTTCCTTTCAGACACACTGTTAGCCACAAGGGGATAGTTACAGGATTGAGGCCTGTATCTGAAAAAAAACCAATGTAATTTATCCTTCTCCCACTTTCTGCTTGTATTTTCCAGGAAAAAAAAATTAAATATGAAGCATATGCTTTGGTAACCATGTCAGCTACTTCTGCCCTATATTTTCCTGGCCTAGTTTTTAGAAAGACTCATGTATTGTTTAGTATCTTGTTTTTTAATTTAAAGAATTGCTTTTTAAAAAAAATATAGGAGCAGTAGTGAAAACAACACGTGCATAGAATAACAGGCTCGTGAATAAAATTCAGATCTTTTAAAAATATTCTTTTGTTGATGACATCTTTTTCTCCCGTGCTACTCTTACCTTTCTAAATTTTTTAGTGTTTCATTAATCAGCGTTCTTGATGCTCTGAGCAGCATGTCTGATAATCATAACAAACTGCTGTTTACAGAAATCCTTTTCTGTGTATTTAACACATGGAGGAATCAGCCTGTGACAGCTGTTTGACTGCTGTCAGTGAAACTAGATCAATTGTTTCCATTTACAAGTCTTTTTCTGGGGCAATCAAGCATTTAAATAGCAATCGAGTGGGGTTTTTTGCCAGAAAATTTCACAGATAATGACTCCTATTTAAAGATTCTGCGTAGAGGGTATTTTTGTCCATTTATTTCCATCTTCCAAATGGGAGAAATTTCTCTTCACGTTGTTGTGTATGGTTAGACTGTGGGAGCAGGAAAAATGTCAGAAGTAATCACTAGCATTTTAAATCTATGCAAAGCAGTCTCAACCAAGAGAGTTATGAAAGTTCATTAGCTGTGGTAGGGAAATAATAGGACCTGGTATAGTGTCACTAGACATCCATGCTGTCTGTGCCTGGGTGCATGTATGTGTCTCTAGACATGCTTACAGAGCATTGTTTTCTTAACAGTTCCCACTTTGGGGTGTACAAATCAGAATAAATAAGAATCAAGATATATTTTGCTTGTGCCCTTTGTCCTTGGGTAACCTTGCCTACAGCTAAATCCTAAGGAAAAGTGTTAATGCTGAGGACTGTCTGAGGATCATTTTAACATTTCAATAAATACAAAGCCAAGAGGAAAAAAACTACTGGTGCTATTTCACTGACCAACTACCATAGTGATAGACAGTACATATGTTTAATTATATCAAAGAAGAAAGAGAACCATTAAAAAAAATTAAAAGTGTAAAGTCTTCTTAAAGCAAGAATACAAATTCTTTTTTTTCTTTTCACATTTTTTGTGATGAATCGAAAAGTGCAGCTCTTCGGCACGTTTCAGAGGAAAAGTTTTTGGGTACTTCCACAAGTAAATTTCACTTTTCAGTACTTTACACTATAGTGAAATAATCTTTATTGAATATATTTGTATGCTTGCACTCTCATTTATATTTACCTCTGAGCAATAATTGTTTTTTTTCCCCGAGATACCCAGCAAGTAAGTAGGACTGTTCACAGAACCATTTAATTGTTTAGGTTGGAAAAGACCTTTGAGATCATTGTGTTCAACCATTAACCTAACTCTACCAAGTCCACTTCTAAGCCATGTCCCTCAGCACTGCATCTACACAACTTCTAAACATGTCCAGGGATGGTGATTCAGCCACTTCCCTGGGCAGTCTCTTCTGGTGCTTGATAACCCTTTCAGTGAAGAAATCTTTCCTAATAAAAACTCAGTTATGCAATAAAAAGTTCAGTTGTGTAAGGACCGTAGATGTCAGTCTTTAACAGTTACCATCTGAAATCTGTGTTTCCATCTGAAGAATTGAACAGTGCTGCTCAGGTTCTTCCAGTTTCCTAATCTGCTGTTTCAGGAGTTCAGATAAAGACCCATAAGCCAATGGTTGCCCCCCATCCGTATCCCTTAAGAAGAAGTACCAAAATCAGTGATGTACAATGGTTATGTTCTGTCGTCACTGGCATCGAGGCTTGTGACTGGTTTTGTTTCAGTTTTCTGTTTTGACTGGTGGGATAACCAAGTGTCAAATTCTTTACCTACAGAGCAGTTGACTTCAGCATTTCTGGGTGAAAATAATCATCCCCAGGTGGTATGGGCAACCATGAAAGCCACTCCTGTTGGGAAGACAGCTCATGCACCCCCTTGCTTGGTTCTTGGGGTTTGCTGGCAGCTGTAACAGTGTCTGTGGCCGCATTAGTACAGCTGGCAAGTCAGGAGAAATTCTAGATCACTACATTAACTTTCTTAGTTAATGTTTTTTTTCTGACTTATTTGCTTTGTTGGGATCACTTTATTTTTGGTTCTAGGGGATTACAGCCACAGCTGCATTACCAGAGAGTGGTTCGTCACTGGCCTTACGAGCCCTAGGATGGGGCTCACTCTACGCGTGGTGCGGAGTTGGATTGCTCAGTTTTGCCATCTGGAAGGCTCTGGGTGTGAACAGTGTGAGTAGCAAGTATGGTTCCCTCAAATACCGTATTGTTCTTTGGGTAATGCATCTTGGGGAGGCATCACTATACTACTTCAACCTAGGAGTTACACCTTCATTCTCCACAGGGAGAGTGATTAACCAGGGTGCATGTACCCAGGGAAGGCATTCCTACATGTGCAAAATACACGGGATGTTGTGGGAAGAGACAATTTGTGGGGATAAATAGTTTTGTCCTGCATATGTTTATTTGCACAGATGTTTCAGATTCTTCACAAAAGAGCCAGTATTCTAATTTAGAGACTAAAATAGTAGCTGCCAACTTTATATATCCTTTGATTATTGAATTAAAGTGTGAATCCTATCTTTAGAACAATCCGTTTATTTGTCCAAGTCTGTTTTTTGCATCAGGAGGCTGGGGACATAAGAAAAAAACAAGAGGAAACCAGCTTGCTTTCTAGTGCATTTCAGAAGGGGCAGATGTTTCACGTGCAATGGAATGGTGGTCCATGACAGGCCACATCAAGGCAAAGAAACTCAGGAAGCATCTGTATATCCCAAGAGGCTAAGGCTATGTTTAGTAAATTGCTTACGCTCCAGTGTTTCACAGTGTTAAGTGCGAACACTAAAGTTCCTGTAAGCATTTTTGTTTGCCCCTAGTAATGAGCTGTGACTTAAGGGTCCCCTGCAGTTTTAAGTTTGGCAGAACTGTCTGTATCCTCTTTAGGAATGAATAGACTTCCTTTACCTTCCATGGCAAATTATTTGTATATTCAGGAAAGCGTCTCCCAAAACTAAAAGAAAGAAGATACTACATCATCCCAATAATGTTCTCATTAATATCTTTACTCAAGTTTTCACTTTTTGTCTACTCTGTTGCTATATCCTATAGGTCACAGTTTGGGTCCCGACATACAGCACTACACAGTCCTTTATTCCTTAGTTTTCAGTGTTGGTTCTCAATAGGAGCCAGTAAAAGAAGGCAGAACAACAAAAAAGCACAGGACATAGGAGGCAGCTACAACACATTTTGCTTAAACTCAAGTCCTCCTTGTGAGGCTGTAGTGGAATGGCAAAGAAAGGGGAGCAAGAATGGGAGTACGACTTTGTACTCTGTACGCTGAGCTACAATAGTCCATTCAGTTTACTGTTAGTTATATCATCAGCCAAAAAGATTCATTTCACACCATGCTGCTGATTCTTATTTTTTTTCTGGCAGAGTACTTCTGGCCTTGTGGAAGGACAGCAGAATCTGACCCTAGTCTGCTATTTACATTAACTGTTTATTGTAAGCTTAAATTTTTAGTTCCTTGAGAGGTACTGGCCAGGACCCACAGTTGCCTGGTTTCTCTGTGCAGCTGTTTTCCTTGAGACTGTCAGACAGGGAACATCTACTTAAGCTTGAGATGGCCAAGCCCCAGGATGTGTCAGTCCAATGGGAGCTTCTGGCTACCTGACAGCAGTGGCTCTTCTGTCAGAAGCATACAGCACGCTGCAGGGCATTTTAGAGACCCCCGAGCACTCCTAGTCAGAAAGCTGCACCTTATTATATTCTGTGTTGTGTTAGTGCTGAAAGGGGGTGGGGGAAACTGTATTTTAAGAGGCCCTTGCAAATACCTGTTGGTATTGGATTCTGTTGTGGGGCGCTTACATTTCACCATAGTACATGGTGAGAACTGCAAGCACTGAGGGGAGCAGATTTCTATCAAGAGACCGTGTCTGCACATGATTTTGAACAGCTCTCCACTGACATTTATTGCATTCGCTACAGACTTTTAAATTGCCACTGCAGAAAGGACATACATACCATAGTGCTACTCATTATTGCAGAATCAAAAAGAAGCAATTATTAAATTTCCTGTCACACATTTCTTTTTCCTGTTTTACTATATATTTGGTAAAATCAAATTTATATATGTTCAAAATTGCTGGAGATGCAAAAGCTGAAGTATGTTAAAGATGAAATATTCTCACCAAAGAGAATGGTTTCAATAGCATTCAACGTGTATTTCTAGAATAAGTGATTTTTGATTGCTATTGACACTTTTTGCATACTGCTTTAACATAAAACTCAGGAGCAAACACTGACGGTTGAAAGAGAGCATTTTTGTGCTTAAATATCGTCTTCCTGAATAGTTGAGATCAAATAAGGGTTATAAGATAGCTGGTACATTATTAGTTTTGGACTCTTAAACATCCACTTATTTTCAGAAGGTTCTCTTCATTTATTTTCCCATTTCAGGGGATCACTCTGACACTTTTGAAAGTTCTTAATTGCCATCATGTAAGCAGAGATAATAGCAGTCAGTTAAAATACTGATTTTTAAGAACACATTGGATGCATATGCTGTATCTAGTAATTATTAGATAGCCACAAAAATAAATTAAATTTTTATATGTGGGAAATTATTTACTGAAGTTATCACAGGGTGAAATAAAGTTTTTTTCCCAAAAACTATTCACACCATGGAAGGCACCATAGTTTTACACTAAGCTCAACATTTTCAAATGAACATTTTAATTTCAGTGAAATATTTTAAAAAGAGGCTCTTACAGATTTACCTGAATAAAAACATCTTGAGTCTTCAGTGTGGTTGAGTGCTGCGAGTTCAGTTGCTCTGTAGTACGTGCACGTTCCCAATACCTGTAGAAGTTCAAGTTATTATTTCAAACCTAGCATCAGGTATCAAGATTTGAAGGCTAGGAACTTAAGGCAGACTTTAGCTGTTGAAAGTCTATGCTGTAGTATAAATGACTTAAGGGGAGACTTGACTCATTTTCTTGCCAGAAATCTGTGTGAACTTAATAGCTAAAGCTATGGCAGCTGGCCAAAGAGAAGAGGTTCTGCCCAGCCTCCTCACCTTAGTACCTTTAAGAGTAACCAGCTGCCTTTGGGATCTGCTAATTAGTGATCTGGCCCTGCTGGGCAGCAGCTTCATTTTTTGTTTAAGAGCTACTGGTCATACTACAGAATCACAGTATAGTAGGGGTTGGAAGGGACCCCTGGAAATCATCTAGTCCAATGCCCTCCTAAAGCAGGTTCACCTAGAGCAGGTTGCACAGGAACATGTCCAGGTGGGTTTTGAAAGCCTCTAGAGAAAGAGACTCCACAACCTCTCTGGGCAGCCTGTCCCAGTGCTCTGTCACCCTCACAGTAAAGTTTTTCATTATGTTGAGGTGGAACTTCTTGTGTTCCAGTTTGTGCTCATTGCCCTTTGTTCTGTCACTGAGCACCACTGAAAAGAGACTGGCCCCATCCTCTTGACACTCACCCTTCAAATACTTAGAAGTATTGGTAAGATCCCCTCTCAGTCTTCTCCAGGCTGAACAGGCCCAGGTCTCTCAGCCTTTCCTAAGAGAGATGCTCCAGTTTATAGCTGGCTTGGCCGGGAAAGCTGTTGAGCAGTTCCACTCCTGACTGTCCAGCCTATGCAGATGGCTGAAGCTTGTGCACACCAGAACTTGGGCTGGCCTTACAGGAGGAGGAGAGCAAAGCTTATCGGTGAATTTGGAGACGTGCAGCGGAAGATGTGCTCTTTGAACTCTGCTCATGTTTTAGCCATGTGCTCGTTTGAAACAATGGACTCTTCGCTTGGTGTGACTGTACCTGTGTAAATCCATTCTGATCGGCCATTGTGGCCGCAGGAGGACGTGGTGAGCATCTCCTAGGCACCTGAAACAGCAAGGTGCTGCTACAATTTCTGGGAGTTCAGGGGTTTGAAAAAAAGTCTGTGTGAGTAGGGTCCTGTGCCAAGTGCTGATGAGTTATTTCCCACAGGGCAAAGTGGGTTGTGCCCGGGGGGTGAGTTCATGGGGGGAAGGGGGACTGGGGGCGCCTGTGCTGTGCCACAGCGACAGCTGCTGGCACGGCGGGGACAGCACAGGGAAAGGCACGGTTCGCTTTTCACACTGACAGAGTGAGCAGTTTTAATCACCTTACCAAGGACCCGGATTTTTAAACAAGCAATACGGTAGTGGCAAATGTCGTTGCTGTTAGAGCCTAGAAGAGTAGTTTCACTTGGTCTCGTTGCCAAAATGCTGTGATTTTTAATGTTTGGGGATGTGCTTCCTATTAGCATTAATTATCAAGGGGACAGTAAGTGATTGATAAAAATATTTATTACTCTAAGCTTTGTGTTTAAATTATCTTGTCATCATTTACAAAGTCAGAGATGAAACAACAAGAGCTAACTGGCACGATGTTTCCTTCATGAGTTATCATTACTGTAATTAATCATTGTTCGTCATTCTGAAGCAGGATTGCGATTGCTCAGCAGTTTGTGTTGTGGAAGGAGAATGAAGCCACAGTTCAGGGTGCCTGCTCCTTACAGCTTCTGAGACAGCTTGTGTTTGCCATCAAAGCAAGTCATTGCTAAGATCTGTTTCAGACACTGAGGTGGTATACCAGCTTTGGTGATACTAGATTTTTATTTAATCTTTGTGGTTTATTGCTTTTTGAAATAGTTCTGTGACTATGCCTGGTTCCAGCTTTTAAATGGCTTTATTGTTAAAGGTGGTTCTCTATACCTTTACAGTCTGCTGGTTTTTATGCCAGTATGAAAACCCAGGGGTGATAGTAAGTAACTGATATTTATATCTTGATAAAGGATATAAAAGATTTTACGCTGTCTCAGGCTGGGTTGTTAATATCCCCTGACTGCAGTTATCACTGTTGCAATCTGAGGACAGGCTGGTAAGGGATAAACCTTACTAAATTCTAGTCAACTCTTATTCCTAAATGGAGAAGTGATAGATCAGTGATGACTTGGTTTGATAATGGTTTAAGTTGTATTTTTCAATAATGTAAAATATAAATCTTTGTTTTCAGAACCCAGGAGGTAGTGGTGATATAGTTTTATATTGTACGTCTTGCAGAAAATAACCAGCTGTCAGTAATAGTCACACTTTACCTTGCTTCCCGCAATCTCTTGGGAAAGAGTCAATCCACCTTTGTTATCTCTGGGTATAGAAGCTCTGTCTGTATTTGCAAGTATCATCCACCAGCAGCGTTGGGGCAGTGAAGCAAGTGGGGGCTGAGGACCTGACATCTGCACCATTCCAGGGTTGGCCAATGGCTTAAATGCCTGTTTGCAGTTGAAGTATGTTATGTGTGCTCCTACAATGCTTCTTTAGTTATGTGTCACTCTCAAGAAACACAGTTCATGCATTTTGAGACTGTTTGGTAGTGCACAAACTCATGCCCAGTAAGCACAGACAACTGGGACATTTGCTTCCAAAGAATATTCCTGATCTGAACCTGGGGCTAATCCAGACACATCCACGACCTCCTTCCTCTCTGAGGCACTTTACAAACTGGAAGGACACATGCAATGTTAAACACAAGCTTAATAATTGACATCTGGCTTGAAACAAAATGGCATCACCTTTTTTAACAAGTATATGTGGTATTTAACAGCTTCCACATCACAGCATTATCTTGCAGGGTTTTGAGCTTGCAACATCAGAACCCTGGAGGTGCCCACTCCTGGTGCAGTGGGCTGACTGTTTTCTGTTGCAAAACACAGAGGTATTGAAATCAATTTTGTAGAAAAGAATGGGTTTGGCCAATTTATCTTTGCCATTTTTTTCAAGTTGAATAAACCATCTTATTTCAATATTCTTTATATGAAATGCTCAATGAAGTTTTACATTTTCAGTTGAAGAATAAATGATGTTTCAGTAAAAATATTTACAAGTGAAAAATTCAACATTATCTTAAAACTCCTGTTGTTACAGTTGATCTTAACAAGTATTTTCATGGAGGTTTCAAAAAATGAAACCTTTCTTATTTAATTTACCTACTCTGCAGTTGTGTGTTGTGATCCACCATACCTCCACACCTTTTTGTCGCTTGAAAAAATGTTAGTTTCACAATTTTCTAGCAGTTACAGTTGAGTTGTAAACCCTTATTTTAAATAAGCAGGCTTTTGTTTTTAATTAAAAACTTGCAGCTGTAAAATACTTGACAGGTATTAAAAGATACATATGAATGCCTGATTTTAAAATTTTTTTTTAGTGTCATCAATTGTGAGTCTTCTTTTAAAAGCAGAACAATGCCCGCAGCCCTTGTAGACTGAAGCATACAACAATTAACAAACAAGATAAATTATGCTGTAAAAGCCATTTTGCTCTTCATGCCCTCAATAAACTGGGTTTTATTTCCTCAGAAATGAAAGCATTCTTTCTCCCATAGGAAAAGGGCTAGAATTATCCATATGTAAGTTTGTGGGATTCTGATTATTGCTTCCACATCTGTTCTGTTGAAAGCTGGAAAAATAGTGAGAACAATTGCCCAGCAGTTTGTGACTAATATAGTTATAAAATATTAGTTTATCATTTTTATGGTGACACCTAATGAAATATCCGGTTTTTCATTGATCTTAACCTTTAAAATATTAACAGGCTAAAACAATTGCACAGCTGTAAAGAGACATCTAAAACAATTAAGAGCAATACAGAGAATATATGCTTGCCATGGTTTTGTTGGTAAGGTCATTTCCTAGGCAGGCTGTTTTTCTCTAGAGGAAATCTAACCTCTAAATCACCATTTTAAGCAAAAAAAGAATAACATTCTCATGCTTATTTTAAGAGGTATTTGATATAATTTTGTAAGATGGTAGTCATAGGTACAATATAAATACAAAAGGATATTGGCTTTCAGGATGGATTAATTTAAAAAATAAAATGAGAACATGGAGACAGTCTTCAAAGATTATTGGTTGTGGCATCTGTAGGAAGATCTATAGATCTCAACCAAGTATAGGCATATTGCAGTGGCTGAAATTTTTATGCTGTTTCATAAATGAACAAATGTTGTTATAAAAGCAGTATATCTCCTAGAATTATTCTAGAGTCATCCCTACATTATTTTCTTGCTGTTACTTTTTAATTATAGTTGTATTAATTATCACCTAAGTATTATTCATGACATTTCTATTCCTTATCACGCTTATGTTTGCATAATAAAAACATATGTTTTTCCTTGCCATTTAATAATTATATATTTAAATATAAATCAAAATTGCCTCTTTTTTTTAATGTTCTTTTATTTCCTCAATACGTATTTGAATTCAGGTTCTTAGAAAGAAGATGGAATACTAATACAGACTTGCACTTCCTCCTCCTCTTTATACAGGGATTTTCTTTGCTGCTTATATTGCCTGATTAGTTTGGTGTGGAGAAGCTTGCCTCCACACATATGCGCTGCAAGTATTTATCTAAGAAGTAAGGGGAAAAAAAAGTAACCTATGAACTTCACTGTATACTTGATAAGGCAGAATGCTGCATGAATAGGGACAACTGTAAGTAAGTATTTCAAAAATACAGAAAGACTGTAACTGTAGCTGTCTTGAGGAATTACTTTGCTGTGTCTTGGAAGAGACTCGTAGCTGTTGGCTGCTGCCAACCTGTTCAGAAGGTAGAAAGAATAAAACAGTGTTCAGCAATTGCTCTGAAATTGTCTCTGTGGAGCAGTTCAATGTCACTGCAAGTGGATGAGTGCCTCAATCCACTTCTTGGCTCCATGTAATTGTGAAATATACACATATAACTAAAATCTGAATAAAAGTTTATCTAAAATGTGCAAATTATTTGTGCTACATCTTAGTCCCATGGGATCTTCCTGAGCCTTGTTAAGTGGGGCAGTGTGGCCACACTTGTTTTATGCTTCTCTGGTCCAAGAGCCCAGTTGCTCTGCCTGCCTGGAGGCACCCAGCCATCCCTGCCTGGCTCTGGCTGTCACCCTGGCTCTGACAGGTTTCCTGTGTGGAATTCAGCCCCAGTCATTGTGTCGAGACAAGTGTCACTGAAGAGTTTTGGGTTTGCGCTGGCTCTTTTCCCAGCTATGAATCTCACTTGTGGGTGATACCTGTCATGACTTCTTGGACATACAGAGGAAAACAATTACTCAGGTTGCCTTATTCAGGAACTACCTGCTTGCAGACAATTTGTGGTTTTAATTTAATTCAGAAATCCAGATTACAGTACGGAAGAGTTATAGGGTGGGGACGCTCATCCTGAGGTTTTGGGTTCATTCACCAACCTGCTTTATACATTTAGATATTTAACTATTTTAAATTTTAAATTCAGTATTAATTTTTCAAATTGCCCAGGGTGACTAAGGAACAATGACTAATATACCATAATAGACTAATCATGTGGACATATTTTCCAGGCACCAGCTGTGAAAGTAAGTTTCTGCAGAAATAAATGGCATATTCTTCGGTCATTTCAAAAGTATTTCGCTTCATTTTTCTGCGTGGCATGAAAGCATTTTGCAGCAAAATTGTATAATCCAAACTTTGTACCATTCCTTTTATTTTGAAGCTTGATGCAGCATCACTGAAGTCAATGAGAATAGGCTTGAGGATGAGACGCTGACTTCATCTACTTTGAGAGATATATTGAGAGATATACTACAAAAAACTTATGTCCTTGGCATTTCATTTCAGAAAGATCAATGTGGAAATGAAAAAAAAATTTAAAGGATACTCCTGTATCTCTGAACCTAGAGAAGTTACTTTTTGTCCAGATGGCGGCTTAGAAAATTACTGTCTTGGTGTATCTAAATTAATAGCTGTCTTTCCCATTGATCATAATTAATGATCACTTCCCTTATTTTGTATTCAAAATAACCAGCCTTAAACCAGAACAGTTTTGTTTTCTTTAGGCTTTTTTCACTGGAATGGCATCTTCTTCTAACAGATGTGTAGAAAGATGCTTTCAGCTTACCAGTTAACAATCCCACTTTCAGGAGCTAAGTGACGTTTGCACAGAAATTAAACCAGACAAAGTGGGGCTAGTAAAATATTTGTGTTGTACACCAGCTAGCTTCCCATTTGTGAAATGCATTCATTTATGAAAGAGTAACACCACTGCTGCACATTTGGAAAAGTAACATGAAGAAAGTATTAAATGTGTTTTATCTCTTCATGTGACCCAGCCATTGGAAAAAAGCCTGGCCCTTGTGACTTGACAGCTCTCAGTAGTTCACGACTAATTTGAGACAGAATATGTAGTAGCCGTGAGAGGCTAAAGTTCACTTAGGTTATTTTTCATGTTATTTTTGTTTTTGAAAAGCACAGGACATGGTCTGCCCAATTACACAGGATTTACAGGCATAGGTTTCTGGAAAAATACATCTCTGTTTGTTTCATTTCAGACATTGTAAATGGCCCTCTGATTTCAAGGACAATATTAACACTGCATAAAGTTAAGCATTTGTGTAAGTCTCCATGAGATAGGGGAATCAATATGTGCTCCTGACTTCTCTAGATGGTTTAACAAAATTCTGCTACTGCTGATTTTCTCTATGCTAGCCTGAAACACTGGAATCAGCAAAGAGGTCATAAACAGTTTATTTTGACAGTACAGTGTAAAATAGTTAAATATTAGGATGTATACTGCCAGGATTGCCCCTCTGAAAGCAATTTTCATAGACCTGTAGTTCTGAGTAATCCAAACATTCATAATGATTTTGACAATGAAGTGTAAGATCTAAGAAAATAAAGGCTTTATTTTCCATTCTTATTTTAGAGGTCAGTGTGCAGACAGGCATAAGGTGACCCACAGTGAGTGCCCCATTTTACACTGAGAATGGGAGAATCACCTTCAGCCAGCAGGCTCTCTGCTCTTTGAGCAAGGGCTCAGCACTTACCATTTTCTACAAATAGCTTGCTATTTCTGTATGCGGACCTTGGTAATCTTTTGCTAACAAGAGCAGCAGCAATCATTTTAAGAGTTGGGAGAAGGTGGCAAGAACAGTCTTCTCTGATGCTTTTAAATCCAGGGCGGCCCGTCTCATCGTCGTGCCTTGTGGAATGGAAGGTGGCTGAGGAGAAGACAGGGCATATACATACTGTATTCTGCTGCCAGTTGATGCTCTGGTTCAGGGCATCTAACCTCATTTCACTTGGAAGCTAATGTAAGCGGTTTTTACTGGTATGAGTACTAAAATAGGAAATGAATAATTCCTAGAATCTGGGTTGGCCTATTATGATTGTCAGACATTAAGGAGAACATTTCTTCGTAAAACTTCCATTCTAGGATTCAAATAGACTCTTTTAGCCTCTCTTCCATTCATTTTAATATGAACGGCCACATAAGTGCTCTCAGTAATAGTGCTATCCCAATTTTTGCGTGACATTCTGTCAACGATGTACATTAAAAAGAGATTATTAAATGGAAGATGCTTTTAGGTCCCCATATTTTTGCCACCTGAGGCAGGATCATTAGGTTAAGATAAGAAAATAACAGTGATCTGTAGCTATTATGGATTATTTAATGCAGTAAGGTAGATGATACCCTTTTAGAAAGAAGCCTGACAGTCAGAGGTGGAACAGTTACTGTAATTTATTTGGCAGGAAAAAAACAGCGTCAAGCTTTGCAATATCTGTGATAAAAAAAATAAAATTCACTTGAGTGAAATTCACTTCAGAGAGTTGCCTCCAGGAACGGAGCATGCTGGAATGTTAAATCAAGAAATGTGTTACAAATCGTTCATGTACCGCTAGGTTCAGAAGCGGGAGCTGAGAGAGTGGCCTGTGATACTGAAGGCAACAGAAAGAGGTAAAATACATTCAGCTTTTAGTGCTTGGTTTGCTGCACTATTAATTGAAGACATTATCACAGTTGAACCGAGTACCCCAGTGTCAGTGTGGCTGACAATAATAAAGAGGCAGCCATTTCAGTTAATTATTTCAAAACATTCCAGTACATAGCATGTTAGCTGTCATAATTAAATTAATGCCTTTTGATTTGAGAGCACTGGCGTGTCTATTGTGAAATCTGTCAGAAATACAGGAGATTTCTGGGAAGGGAGAGGGGAGAAGAGACCTCCCAAGTGGTATGTCTACCAAAAAGAAAAGGCAAGGCAAGATACAGACTCCTAATTGCGGCATTTCCCTCATCAAAAAGTGTGTGTGTCCCCAGAGAGGTAAAGCAGGTAAAGACAAGGTCCTAATTCTTGTGCCTCAAGTGTGTGGTATTAATAGAACATAAAGCTAGACTTATAATCGTCACAAGAAGCTCACCACACTGCAAGAGGTGACTGGACACTGGCAAGCCCAGTTCATTGAAAGACAGCAAATTTACACATTTAGCGAACAAATTTTACCTTCACTACAAGGATCCTCTGAAGTTACAATGGGCCTGGTATGATACTGTCAACCAGATGGAAGCAAGAACAACCCCATGGCATGTGAGTTACTTTCGAGGCCAAATTTAGTCCTAAATATGTAAATACATTGGCCAGTCAAGGCCCAGGATATTAAGCTGATAGTCTCTGACTGAAAAAGTCACAGCCTAAAGTTTGATACTGGGACAGTTCATGAGCAAGCAGACATTGTCATGAACTGTTCGTGAAGCAGACATTGGGAGAGGAGAGATAGGCACTTTGGGGTGCGGTTTCCATGGTTATTTATGTGTGTATGCACTGGTTCCATTACATCAGAGAATAGTTCTTTTACACAGTCTTCTCCATGCTTTGAGGCACTGTGGGTGAGTGAGCTTTAGAGGAGCTCTGAGTGCAGGTAGGGCAGTGGCTAGGATTTGAAAGTACATTCAGGATAACAACAAGCACAAATGTGGAAATGGAGGAAGAAACTCAGAAGCTGATGTTATTAGTGGAACAGAAGAGAAAGTGGGGGTGCCTTAGAACTCCAGAACGAAGCCCTAATGAAATACTGTACTGCACTTCCTTACTGGGAGGGGAGGAAGATGGGGAAAATTGAAGTCCACGCTCATTATGTTGCTTACTGTAGTATTAGTGAGAATTAATTGTTGTGGAGAGAAATAATAGTGTGCAGTATCATTGAATTTGTATAGAAATGAAACTTCTAGTAAGAGTTAGTAGCTGTGACATTTGTGTCATGAAGGAATTGGCCCCATTTAGGCATGTGTTTTAGTGAGGCCCATGCCAGTCACTCTAGATAATGTCCTAACAGCTGACAACCTAAAGCATAGCAGTGAGAAGACAATGCACAGTGGTGATCAGCTTGGCATTAAGCTTCATTGACATAGCTCATTGTCCACGAGTCACAAAGGAAGAATGTTTGTAGAAAAGTTAAAACATGGTCAAAATTATGAATTGCAGTGAAAAGTTCTTTCTGTGCAGTGGGTCTTGGAGAAAGGCAGAGAGGCTGGTAAGAGAGGAGGTGGTAAATGAGACTGAATCTGGCTTCATTTGCAAAGTGGTTTTTACAAATGAGCATAAAAATCTGAGAAGACAAGGCTAAGGAAATTTCTCAAGGAGTCTTAAAGGCAAAAGAAAGATGTTGAATATTTCAGATTTGGTCCATGTGTTAAGGAAGAATTGCTTTTCCAGGAGATGAGTTGCTTTTACCTGCAGAACATAAATTAGCATTCTGAGGGGAGAAAAATCTGAATATTCTTAAATCTGCATCTGCTAGCAGTGTTTTAGTGCTTTCTAAATAAATATCTTTTTTCTTTCAGAACAGAGCTGTAGTGTTTTATTTCCCAGACAAGATTGCTTTTTGCATTCAAGGGTTAGAGTTTGGCATGTTAGTTATATAAGGTATAATATAATATATAATATCTATAATATAATGTAATTATAAAGTAGCTGTTAGAGTGAGGAAGCACTGTAGTTTTCTGAATGGCTCCTCCACTCATCATCCTCTTTTTGGAGGCTTTCTATAATTGCTTTTAATTTTCCTTTGTTTTTGTGTGTCTTTGGTGGAGTAACAGAGGTGTCCTGTAGAGCTTACGAGTGTGTCATTTAAATTTGACACTAAAATTTAAAAGTCTGAGTTTAGAAGCAGCCAGAAAATCCACATTGCACCAGATTATTAGCTGGTGTAAAACTTTTTTTTTCCAGGTATACCAGCTGAGCTACAGCAGTTTACATCAGGTTAGGATCTGTGTTACCAAACACCCAGATAATACTTAAGAGTGAGGTAAAAGAGTAGAAGATTTGGTTCACTCTATAAGAAGTAAAACATGTTAAGTAAATTGAATACTTTCTGCAGATCAGAGCACTGGGGTAACTTAATTGCAGAGGAGTGGAAAAAACAGATAAGCCAAAGCTCCTAAAACATTTCCTACTGTAAGTACTTGTATTTAATTGTCGGCAATTGTTTAATGTCATTTGGGCTGTTCCCCTACGTCAGCTCTGATACTAGTATTTGTTATTCTTGGAAATATTATCTGTCTACGAGAGCTTTTCAGTTTTAAATAAGAAGCAAAAATACTAGTTTAGAAACAATTGTGGGTGATTGCCAAGATTTCTGAAAACTAAGAACAAATCATAAAACAGCTATCTGTTCAGAATGAAATATAAAGCAGTCAGTGAATTCATTTTTAAATAACACAAGGGTAATTTGGCTCTGAATTTTCCTCCTACTTTATATAATGTGTTTTTATTCAATTATCAGTACCAAGGCGTTTTTACACAAAAACTTGAGTTCTAAAATGCTTTCCTCCATCATAGTTAGTTATTGTATTAGTAAGGGATTGGTAGTTTATTTGTAAATTGTTTCATTCTTTTTATCAGCTGTAACTTGAATAATTACATTCCAGCAACATTTCTTTAAAGAAGTACCAGGTTTTTGTCAGAATTGTTCATATGCAGAAGGGCTTGAATAGAAAATAGCACAAAGGTATTTGTGCTATTGACTGATGACCCATAACACATGAAATGTGGGCATATCAGAGAAGATCCCTGTGTGGCTGTTTAGAAATTCTAGATTTCCTGGAACCTCTCAGTGAGACATACTGCCTGAGACAGCATTTGGTCTTCAAGAGTTCATTGCATCCAGTGCTTGAATACCACATCCTGTCTTCTCTGTGTGAATCTCATAGATTCTGTAGAGCTTTCTAAAAATAGCAGTCCAAAACCTCCCCTGTACATCCTGCTGTTTGTGTAACAGGATTTCCACTGATTTGATTTTTCCATGACTATACTTTAAAAGTACGTGATATGTAAAAATCTTAAAAGAAAGAAACCTGCTATATCTAAATATTATCCTCAAACAGAAGTGGTTTTTAAAGAAATTAAATTTCAGTTCTGCCAGTACTATTGAATCAGATATTGGTGATAAAATGGTTATCGTAAATATAGATTTTGCAATTGGTATTATTGTATTGATATGCAGAATATAAAACTGGCAAAGTTCCTCTTTCACAGCATTTTAATTTAATAACAGTGAGAGAAAAACTTGGTCCTATATATCATTATGAAACTTGTTTTCCTTCTTACTAATGTGTAAATTTGAGCAAGACTTTGTTTTATCACCTCTATCCATATGGTGGGATAAACCTAAATTGTCAGAGCTGACCAGTATTTTTTCTTCAAGTCTTGTTTTGAAGTCTTTGAACAGACCTGTTGGGCCTTTAATCCATTACAAGTGTAGAAAAGGGCACCACAGTCAAAATATGGGCACATTCGATGTAGGTGATTTTTCTCCAAACAAAACCATTTTAAATGCATGTGTATATATATAATAGTTCGTGTAACAGTAGTGAGTCATTCAGGCAAGTGGTCCAAATTAGACACCCCAGTGTGGTGCTTTAGAAGAGGGGATTCTTGTGGGTTCCTTTATACTTTTTTTCACATTGTTCATTGAACCAACATAATCGGGGGGAAAGTCTTAATTTTCCATTATTTTTAAAGTCTTTTTACCTCGCATTTACATCACACAGCTTCTTTTGCGGAATAAGCCCAGGGTTCATGGTGCTACTTTATTTGCTCCTTATTAACAGCTGACTGATTTTTTTTTTTATCTCTTTTATAGATGAAAGAATTCCAAACTAAAATGCAGTCAATGTTTCCAGCAATTCCTAAAAATAGTGAGTCCTCTGTTGAATGGGAAGACTTACTTAAATCCAAGTGAAAGACACTAGAGCCATTTGGAGATGTCTCTTTCAGCAAGAACAGGAGTGGAAGTAACAGAAGCGTCCCATCTGAAAAACAGAGAAGAAACCTCAGTCTCAGCAAGTTACTGACTGTGTTCACTGAACCTGGCAATGCCAGTTAACATCTAGCAGCAAGGGAAGTAAAACCAAAACATTTTATATTGTACTTTTCTGCATGGTTGGTATTGTTGATTTGTGAGGAAATGAACCCTCCGAGAGCAGTTGGATCCAACTATAAAAAAGACTCTCTTTTATGAAGACTTAAAGAAGAAACTGGTCTTCAGTAGTAAATGTAAGGCCAAAATCCCAATAAACTCCTATCCCATCCCACGTATTAAGAGGAATTTTGGGAAATTTCTCTAGGAAACAATGAACAGTACTTTCAGTGGCATTCACATGTTCCATTAGGAGTATAACCATCAAATCAATTATAACAGATCTGTTACTGAGCCTGAAGGTAAAGCAGACAGAGCACTCTTCTGAAAATAAAGAAGATATTTAAATTTGCAAAAGAGAAAGTATCTAAACCAAACTATTTTTATATGTGTGAAGGGAAAGTTTAAAGCATCCAATATGCAAGTGACATACTTAGCTCCTCTGTAAAGCATCAGAAGATACCTCTACAAAGAGTACTGTTTTCTCAGTGTTAGATTTTTTTTTATTGGATCCCACGATAGTGAATCTGATAGTTTGCATAAAAGTCTCTACTACATTTGTGTAGCAATTTAAGCTGTAAGTGAAAAAGGTATAAAACAGTGAAACACCCAGTCTGTCCTACACAAACATTTTTCAGCTAGGAAAGTGTTATGGGCAGGGCTATGGTTTTTTGTATTTCAGTGGTTCCTGTGGCACTTCTGCCAGAAGAAGCAATGTGACATTTTCCACACTGCAGCAACCTCATGAAGCGTGGGTGTAAACCAGGAAGAATAATGTCTTACTCAAACGTTGTATTTGCAGAACTCTAGCTCTGTAAAAATGCAGAAATAAAAAAAAAAGCTATCAGTGAACAATCCTTTGTTGAATGCTCAATTATCAGCTTTTTTTTAATTAATTGCACACAGTCCAATTAGTCAGTTGTCAGATATAATAAAGTCTTCTTTAAACCTGTCTTTTGTGATCAAGTCTTTATATTCCTATGAAAGAACATTAAAAAAAGCTTTAAATGTCAGATGAATAATAGAGAAGTGTGGTTTTTCTATAAAACATGACAGCACTAAAATAGTATCTTAAAGCAGCTGAGGTGTAATAGTTGACATTTTTTCCATAGCTTGATTGTAATCCAATATTTTAAAATTGTGGTGAATACTGCCATCATATGCACATGAAAAATGGTACTATTTTCATACTTCTGCTAGTTTGTGTGCCTGGTGATACCTGTATTGTGGATGCTTATGCATATTAGTGCTGAGTTACCAAGTTTTAACAGGTAGACATGATGTTAAAACTGGTCAAATACTAAAGTGTAAAGTTGGAAATAAATGCAAATTACATCATGTCCTTGAGGCTGCTTACCTTTAGTTTCTGAGGTGGGATCTGGGTCATCTGTCTTCATCTGGATTAAATAACTCACCTGAATCAGTCATCCAAAGTCCCCTGCGCAGTCAAAGGAGAAAGGCAGGACTGATCTGAGGGTGACTTGCATTGTGCGAAATGAATGGCTGCTCCTGGAATTGCACAAAGCATCTGACCTGACCTGCCTGCTGTACTGTAACTGTACTATAACAAAAAATTCCTGTATGACAGGTGGGATGAACCAAATCTGGAGATGGCCAGCTATATGGATGTACCAGATGATGCTCTTCAAAAAATCCCAACATAGTGAAATATACAGACAGAAATCTTTACAATAGAATCACACTTACAGGGCAAGTATAGACTGATCAGGAAAATCCACACTGAGGTATAAAGCTAAACCTAAAACATCTCCCAAAGAAAGACGAATTCATAAATCCTCGTTTAAAGCTTTATTCTGTGCTTTTGACGGGAAACAAGTTTTCCCTAGATAAAGGTTTGTGTAGAAGGGTCCTAACATAACGTAAATCAAGTCTCAATCCATATGGGAGATCTTGGCTTTTCTTTATTGCCCTATGCAGCTCTGTTCACTTGGTGAATGTTCTGCTCATTCTGTGATGGTTCATTTTTTCTCTTGACGAAAATTTTTGGCAGAGGTACTGGAAACCACAATAAACCCCCAGACAAATAGAGGGGAAAAGCACCTATTACACCAACAGCATCTAGATACTGTAGTACATGTAGTTACTGCAACTGAGCAAATAAAATTAGGCAAAAAACAACAGGCAATATACATTAAAAAATAAGACTAAAGATGAGAAGTAGATGCTGGCACAAAAAAAAAAAAAAGTTGATGGATCCAGTGGCTCACTGGTTGCTTTCTCTTTTCTTTAAGGAGTTGCTTACTCTGATCCAGGGAGTGTGAAAATGAACCATGGAGGAGAACGTTTATTTTAGTTATCAACCTCTCCTGTGCAAAAAGAGACACTAAAATAAGGGGATGTTTGCAATATTTGCTATTCAAAGTAGTTAATGTAGCACAGCCACAGTGAGTTTCAATTTGTTTCAAGTCACTTTTCAGCTGACCTCTGTCTTTGGTTTACACTGGTTTTTCAACAACTTTCTGGTCACATTTAGTTACAGTAATAATGGAAGCTATGTGTAGCCGGTAAGCGTATACTTAATAATACATGAGCTCCCTCGATACTGTTACGCTGCCTAGAAGTAAAAAGAGGCAAATGGTGATGAAAAGAGATCTGTATGGCAAATGGCTGTGTGAGAAACAGCGATGGGCAGGTTGCTCCACCTCCACTCTCGCGCCTGCCAAGGTCAGTAACGCTGTCTTTGCTGTAGAAGGTGGCAAATGAAAACAAACTGGAAATGCGTGTTTAATTTGGTCCGCTGCCCACTCTGGCAGAAAAGTCTCAGGGGCTTTTGCGGTGAGTTTTATCACCTACAGCATCTGCTGACTTAAACCAGGCTCATCGTTTTAGAAAATTCAGGTCACCTAACATACACACAGAGCAGAGTAGCCTTTGATATTTGGGCTGTCATTCAAAAATCTCCAGAGAGGTACATGCCTGAAACTCAATTAAGGATGAAGAGCTGAATCAACATTGTGAGAGTCTGGGCTGGTGGTTTCCAAATTTCTAGACGTTTTGAACCTGATAGGCCAGAAAACAATCCCATCTCGGCAAATGGCCTATTTTAGCAATTGGGATTAAGCTGACAGAAGTTTTCTGTAATTTGTCTATTTCTTTAATAGAAGGGACGTACTGTTAAATTAGTTAATGGGAAGAAAAAATGTTTAACAGTTAATGCGATGCTTTATGTGATGCACCATCTGTGTATTGTGTGCTGACTGTTCCTGGATGTGGAAGAGAGGAAATCGTACAGAATTTCAACCTTGTCTTCTTTACTGTCATTATCTTGGACAAGTATGATAAATAATTGTATTTATCTTCTGGAGCATATACAGTTTTAATCAACCTATTAACCAGGAAGACATTTTTCACAGACTTTGGAAGGCACAAAAAAGACATTATCTCCCCATATTGCAATCCATTTCATGGGTGCTGAGCACTGGAAACTTAGAGTGAAGCAAACATGACAAGTTATTTTTCCTTTCACATCTAAATAAAGCTATTTATGGGGAATTGAGTCAAGCATATTTGGGGACTAATCTTGAAATTCTGGAAGGGAACGAATCAGTTTTTGTGGACTTATGCAGAAAGTGTAAGATAAATTTTTAATCTTCCATGTCCAAAAATCATCAGTTTTACTTGGTTGAACACTTATTTCCATGAAAGAGGTTTTACTGTTAATCTGAGCTTCAAGAGAACCAGTCCAGTTACTTATCAGCCTAACAAATGGGAATCCTGCTCTCCATCCAGGCTGATGTGTCATTCTGATCATCAGCAGAGCAGGGAGGAGGTAGCTAACAATTTGGGTATGGGCCCAGTTCTTCCCTCATGACTGCTAGCCCTCACTCTAGCTAGCCGCGCAGCACTCACCTACCAGAGTAAGGCTTTCCTCTTCGAGGGGAGGAGGTGCAGCAGTTGCTGTCACTTCAAAGAGTTTAAGCAGTTGATGCCACAGGTTTTGCAGCACAACCTGAAGCTGGTGGGATCACCTTCATGAAGCTGAAAGATTTGTCTGATGAAAGCAAGGCCAGTAAATTAATATCTGTGTGTGCACACGCATGTGGATGCACGTATGCATGGAGACAGCAAGAGAGGTTTGTACAGCCATTAGACAAAATATGACAGATAAGTATGTTTTCTTCTGTTTAACTTAATAACCAATAGCTAAGATGCTAAGCTGAGGTGGCAGTTCTAAAACCCATGCAACCTGACAGGCAGTAGGGATTTGAAACCCAGTCTTCTCTATCACAGGAAAGTTCCCCAAACCAAAATGCTATTACATATGTAGGGTTGAGGAACATGCAGGAACACTGGCTGCATCATTAGCTCCTGCTGAAGCTGTTTCATTTAATATAAACAATACAATGGTTGTTACACTGGAGAGAATGAGATAAAAAACCTGAGAAGCTGATATGACAAATTTGTGGTCAAGCTATTCACTTGGGATAGGAAAGGGTAAAGTTCAAGAATAATTAACATGAAGGGGGACAGCTTTGACAGTGGAGAGGGATGCCTCCTGCATGGGATACGACCTAGGACAGCCTCCTGGGACATGAAGACCTATTTCAAATTTTATGCTTTCTGCTTTGCTCTTCGTATATATTTTTTTTCCATACTAAAATATAGAGTAAACATTTCACAATGGGAATGTTTACTTTCATGGTTGATTGGATTATTCCAGTACAGAAAGATTTCCTGTATTCTCCCACAAAATAAACATTTCACCTCAAGACTGAATGTTTTTTTATCATGTGCCACTGGACTTAATTTACATTCATCTCTTCTGTAAGGCCTCTGGAGTTCTTGAAAGCAATAGCAACTGATTAAACTCAATTCCTGATTCCTATCCTTCCCCTGGGCTGTTGGACTATGACTTTATATTGATAAAGAGGAAAGGTTATTGTTCTCTATTCTGCTGAGCTACAGAGCCTATTTATTATTTGGTATGACTTATCTCAAGAGCAGTGTGTAGGTGATACGCAGATAGTCTGGGATTCACTCACATATCTGGGTCTAGCTCATTGCTTTCATACTCCATTGTTCTACAGAGACATATATAGATCCATACCAGTTCTTTTTTACTTCTCCTTTCATTTAGATCCTTTTTTTTCTTTAGAAAGAATGAAAAAAAAAAAAAAAAGAAAGACAAGTGCTTTTAGATGTGTGGATTTTGGATGCTCACAGCAAAAGTTTTACTGATGATGGATAGCCAGACAATATAGTCATTCAAAGGAGAAGAATTTTCAGATTGGGTCACCTGCACATAGGGTCACCTGCCTTTTTTTTTTAAATTTTGGATTATTGTATATCTGCATGTTCTGTGTGGCCACAGTGTGACTCTAATATAGAAAGCTATTTTTATGGATAATAGGTTTATTTTGATGCCATTTATGAGAACATATTGTGGAGTAAAGAAAATTTTCAGCATTGATCCTGTTGAAAAATAAAGCTCACGTATCAGGGATTACTTACTCAATGCTAAACAGTAATTTGATATTAAAGTACAATGCAGTCAAAACCAGTACTACTGGCAGCCAATGCTGTACTATGAATGTGCTGGATTTCTGTTCCAAATTCCTATAGACATCTGCAGAAGCATACATTGAAATTCACAATATTTTAATATTTAATTGAAAAATAAAGTACACCTTAAAAAATATACCACAAAATATATATTTGATTTTTTTAGGCCCATAGCTACTGTATACTCAAAAATTATGACAATTTTGCTAGCAGACTGACAAGTCACAACAGAGCCACCTATGTTTTGAGTTAAGCTGTTTTCCCCTCTTTGGTGTTAAGCAGCATTTTTCATCTCCAAAAATTACTGCTCTTGTTTCTCATTGTCATTAAGAAAGCTTTTGCCAGCTTTTGCTGGCAGAAGAAGGTTAGAGAAGAGCTTTTGAGTCCGTGTCAGAATCCTGTGGTCCTTGGCTGGCCTGACCTCAAACCAGCTGTAACATGGTGAGTTTTGCTTGGGTTTTCCTTTGGTTTTTGAATTTCTTTAAAGCTGAAACTTTGAATCTCAGAATGCTCAGAAGGAACAGAAAGAGAAACCTCGTGCAAACAAATACCACTGATCTTTACACAGCTTTGATCTCTTCTATATCTATAGTGCCTTTCATCATGAAGAAGCCCAATAAGATTTATAAACTGCCTTCAAAGGGAAATATCCTCTATACCACAATGTGCACACCAGTGAAAACCAGTCTTCAGCATAGATGATGACCCATAGCATGATGCATATTAACAAGGCAGTAGGGTAATATTTAGCAACTAAAGAAGAACACATTATTTGGCAGGATCTACAATATGAGAGAAAATAGTAAAGACCTCCGTTTTTAATGGCATGTTTATCTAAACTGGAAAGAGTGACATGGAACTACAAGGGCAGTCTGTCAGCATATCACCTCAGTCCTGATCACTACCTTAAAACCACTACCCACAATCCCATGTTAGCCACTACATGTGGTCAGTTTGAGACTGTTTGCGTCCCTGTGAAGGATTCCAAGAGGAGAAAGTAGAGGATCCCAGCAGTGTCTGCACACACACATGCACAATGTTAGAACTGAATCCTCAGCTCTCACAAATGTATGCGGGAGAGGACTGACTGGGCAAGCTCCTCCAGCCATGTGCCCATCTCAGGCTTCAGGTTTCTTCAGCTTTCCGTGTAGCAAACACCCCAAGGCCCTTCTACCCTTCAAGACACTGCAAGACAGACCGTACACGTAAAGACAGATACAGTGACAAGCAGAGGAAAGAACCACAGCTCGCAGAGGAGCCTTTTGTGAACTGTTTCAAACTCCTAGATGTAACAACACCTAATCTTCAGGATGGCTTAGCAAGTGTTTTGTGCTCTCAGTTACACCAACCTGTCTTCAGGACAGGGGCTTCTGTATCTTGTGGTACCCCACAAGACTTCTGCACAGAAAATTTTACATGCACATTGCTGTTCCTTCTCCAGATCTCTCTTGAAAATCCTGGCCTTAGGGAACCCAGCTAAAATAGCTCTTCTCTCTCCTTTCCATTAGCCAGAATCTTTGATTAACTGAGCTCCCAACTGTCTGAAAATTGCAGGCACCCTTGAAGACTTTCAGGTAATTGCCATCTCTATTGTGTTTCAAAGTTAAGGCTTAGGTTACTAAGCCATCTCCATAATGTCTGATCAATGAAGTGATCAATTAGGAATGGGAAAATGAGCTATGGTACAGCAAGTGGAATGGTTAATGACCTAACACAGAGAAGTCTTTTAATCTCTGGTTCCCGTGACTGCATGCCGACCTGCTCCCCTACAAAGCTAGCAGGGTCCTGGAAAGTTGAAAATTACCATAAAAAGAAAAAAAAAAGAACAAATGGATACCAGATAAAAATCAATTAAAACTAGAGGCATTGTAAGGACCTAGAGTGGGCTCAGGAAAAATTCCAAGTGTTTGTTTAACGGATATGTGAGATTGTTTGCCCTAGTAACTGTGCCTCTGTTTGATATGTATGAGGCTTTGAATATTTTATAACAGCGATGGCTGTGTTCACTTAAAGGCAGCTGCTTAAAAAAAAATTAAAATTCCAGAAAACACTTTGTCTTTCAACTCAGCATTATGTAATGTTACAGGCTTGATAACCATTTTCTTTGAAGGCTTTTCCTACTGATAACATCAGAAGTGTCACCCAGGAAAGATGTTTCATCTAAAAAAAGGTTTTGTTTGGTCTTTCTGGTTTTGTTTTGTTTTCTTTTTTATTCCACTGACAGATAATGAGTGTTAATGCTCCGTCTGAAACGAAAAATGATAGCTGAATCGGAAGAGTGCTAGAGAGGGGGGCACCAGGGAACACATTTGTGAGCCATCACATGAATTCTCAGAGAATCCCAGGCAGAAATTTAGAACATCACATCTTAATAGAACATAATGTACTCCAGAAAGAGTAGAGATAATGTATCCTAATGTATTCAATATTTGCCTTTGATGTAAGCTTAAGCTTTATTCCATATGTTTTACTCCATCACTAAATTAATTTTTGTTGGAAACCATCACACATTAATTATCAAATATGACTAAGTTCCAGCTCACTTGTTTTCCTAGGTTATTTGATGTCTGCTGTGAGATAGTTACATTGCAGAATTTTGTTTATAATAGCTGTGGCTAACATGTTAACGGTGACTCTGCCAAATTTGCTAGCTCTCAGGCACGAATACAGCTCAGCTGCCCAGGGAGGAGACTGTACAGGCAAAGAATCAACCCATTTGGACCAAATATTTTATATATATTGCATGTCGATTACTGCAAGCAAACACTTGCTTGAGTAAATAAAGCAGAAATTTATTAAAAAAAATATTCCCAGTATTACAGGCCACTTCCTGACCTAATGCTTTACTTTGTTTTGAACAGCTTTTATGTGAATTTTCAAGAACATTTTAAATAATAGATGTGCCATAATTATAGCCTGTGTTTCTTATAAGAGGGGGTTTTGCTATTCAGATCTTGTCATTTTAAAATCAAAAGATTTCTATTTCAGAACTGTCTTCCTTGCTGAGCTCTAGACAGACAGAATACTTCGTGAGTTGCCAGATCCTTAGCTGTTTTAAGCTCTATCACCATTGAACTAAAGACATGTTCCTGAAAAATCCTTTATTACACAATTAGCTTATTGCAGCATTGCCCACACTTCTTTAATAGAGAAGCCCACATTACCTCTGAAAAAAATCTAGGACCATCTTGTGCAAGTGAAATCAGAGTGTGTTTCATCTAAAGACAACTATCAAAAAATTTGACCTAAGAGTAGAATTTCAGTTTTTATCTATTTGCTTACTGAATGTATGCAGTTTTTTGCAGTGTTTCATCATGTGTGGTTGATCACCAGAGATCCCTGAATTACATGGAAAGAATACATCTTTGTACTAAAAAAACGCTAAGGGAAAAAATTTATGCTTCAGGTTTTCTTAAGCTTTTCTTTGTTAATGCATCATGATAAAGTGACAGTTCTATCAAAAACTAAAAGTTCATAAATCTGGACCTTGTTATATGAAAAACAATTCATCCAGTCTGCCTCATTGGTCAGATGTGGAGAACTTGCCCCAGCTCACATGCTGGGGAGATGGTGCTCAGATAGTGAGGAGGTAGCATTCACAGCTAGTATTTGGCTCAAGGCTAGATGGCAAAAGCAGTCTGAGTACAATAATGGCAACAATCACACGGACTGCAAAAGCTTCAGCCCAAGTATTTTCAAGGGCAAATATCTCTCAAGAATGATGATTTTTTGCTAGTATGTGTCACTTCAAATGTTAAGAGAATAGATTGCTTCCAAGCTTAAGCTCTGACAAAGGATATGGTTTGGGTTAGAATGGAGATGTGTTAGTTCTACTTATGACCTGTCTCTAGTGATGTACCAACCTTGATCCATTTGCTTATTCCTGCTAAAACTCCTTCTAGCTTCACTTGAGGCTTTAATGAGACATTCACTTAAGGAGATACTGCTGCAGGAAAAAGTAGCCCTTTAGCCTCCTCTTCCCGCAGCCACTTCCTTTGCCATCCCCTCAGCCGAGCTAGCAGCATCCATTGTGCAGCTGAGTAATAGTGCAAATCATGAGCAGATCCAAGCTGAAAGATGATTTCTCTGAAAGGATTATTTCCCAGCTGCTGTGGTTCCCTGACCTTGTGCATGACTGTTCCTCAGCTTCTGCTGGCAGAGTGCATACAGCAGGGGAGGCATGGGGACCATTTTTAAGCAGCAATGAGATGCCAAGCAAACCATGACCTTGGTGAAGATAGATCTGGAGCCTTTGGTTGTAAATATCATGACCTTAATGAACAGGAAAACCCACTACAGTTCTGCCTGGTTACTTTCACATTGAGCTAAATTCTTCAGGCTTTAATCACTTTTTACCAAAACTTCCACAGTCAATGAAATCTCACCAAAAGACAGGCAAAGCTTGGTCCGCTGAAACATAGAGCTTTAAAAGAAGGGTAAATGGCAAGGAAGGGGGAAAGACACAACAATGGCAGAGGTACAATAATGGATTTTTAGAAAATCTTGAAAAGTAAATCCTAAGGAAAATGCCATGTAATGAACATCAGAATCTCATCTTGTAGGACAATGTTTGGAATTAACTTTTACTTTTTTTTTTTTTTATTGTCCTGCTGGCCATCTGTTTGCATTATTCCACTTTCCATTTTAAAAGCCTTCTCATCCTTAGCAGATGTTCACTTTTTCTACACGTATGTTTTG